>VXBU01008271.1:991895-1042978 GCA_013400315.1 Bombycilla garrulus
TTTTTAATAGGGAGATGTGCTCCTCAGCAAAATGTGGTGTTTTTACTATAAACAAAGCAACATGTGAAGGACTTCAAACACATTTACTAGTACTGGCAAGAGTAACAAAATCAGAAACTTTAAAAAACACCCATAAATGTGAAGCAACATTTCATAAAGCTGCACTGCTATTTACTTTGGTCAATATATAATACGTGCAAGACACCAAAGTGATACTGAAAAATAACAATGAAAGAGACTGTGGTTTGATAAAAATATCTACATATGGAAATGTTGATTGAATGTTATTAATGTTTGATTTGGCTTGCAGAGAACTGCAAAATCCACTTGAAGAAAGAACGCCATTCCATGGATTTCTGTGCAAAGCAGCATCCCACATTATGAGAACCACGCTGAGCCTTTAATCCAGCACACACAGTTTCTCTAGGTGTGGGCAGAGAACACGGGCCCATTTGAAGAAAGAACTGGTTTATTTTGCAAGTGGAAACTGGCATTATTTACCCCCAAGCCATGGAAACAGAGACTCGTAGCAGATGTGAAAACAGTGATCTTGCTGGTCACCAAGGGTGCCGGTGCCACTGTGTTTTGCACCACAAATGCCTGCAGCTTCCACACCCTGCCCTCTTCCCAGCCAGCACAGGTCTTTTGTGAGGTCCTCTGCAACCACTGCTCTCAGTACCCACCTCCAGGACTGAGCTGAAGGCTGTGCTTTGTGACCTAGTATGTGAGAGGAGAAAAAAAGCGCTCTCGAAAGCTTGGTCCTGCTGTGCCTACTGCTTCCTATCTGCAATGTGCATGAAGCAAATGATGTTGGGTGGTGGGTGCTGGACAGGACATGGCAGAGGGAGTCAGCACCAATGTCCAGAACACTTTACACCTTGTACATATTATTCATTATACCTGTAAAGAAACTGTCCTTCAGGAAAGGAGAAAATAAGTTTCACAACAGCAGGCATCATCTCCACATATTATTACTATGTAAGACAAAATAAGTTCTAAATAAATAAGTTAATAGCTACATCTTCCCATTCAGCAGAGCTACCAGTATGCACAAATAACAAGGCTGGAGAAAGACATGCTCTTATTACTTCTATCCTTGTCCTTAATTCCCCTCCTTCTCTCCTGTTGTTTAGTACATGCTCCTATTACATCATGTCTAAAATTAGATTGCAGGATCAGGCTTTCTTGTGAAATATTTAGCACTACTTCCTTCAGACGAGACCAGGAATTCTACAGGAAAGGCCTTTTTATGCTATTTTTTATGTCTTAGCCTGATCCTGCTGCTGCCAAATGAACAAATGTATTTCCCTTGGCTTCAAAGAATCTTGGGCTGGGCCATGCAGCCAAAGACCACAACATGGCATACTCATTAGATAAAGGGAAATGTATGTCTGCGTGTATAAATAGCTGATCTGCCTGCTAGAGTAGATGAAATCATGCTCAGAGAATTTTTTTCTAATTAAAAAATTATGATTCAAGTGGAACCAAAGGCCTTCCCTTACTACTGAGTAGCCCTGCAAATTATACTAGAAAGAGATAAAAGAATACATCTTCCTACTCTAAAGATGCAGAAGCCATGGCAGACAGATAAGGATATGCATATGTAATCCAATATCCAGGGCTCTGTTACACATGGCTAAGCAGGCAAACACACAAATGTATGCACAGTTTCCAAGGAAGTCACTGGCATATAGGCTTAGAAAGTATAGTTTAGCCAGATAAAGGCTGTGTATCACTACCTGAACTGCCTGTCTCTTCCAATAAACTATTTTTCACAGCTTCTCTGTAGTTATATTAAGATGTCTTATTCAGTGGAGAAGGATGAATAAGAAATTAAAGCTGCTACTTCAAGGGTTTATGCAACTTAAGCTCAACTCTGTGGTTTACTCAGAGAGTATGCTGTCCTGTATATAAAGTAACTGTGCTCCATATGTAATTTTAAATGTAAATTATCCCTTTCCCTTGGATGATTTGTAAAAACAGGTTCTAGAGACTATAGTGGTGCATTTTTAATAGATTATTATTTTTGCATGATCTGTTCAGTTTCCCGCTGCTTTTCATTCACCATCAGGAATATTAATGGTCCTGAAGGTCCCCCAAAGATACATGGCTTCTACATCTCCCCAAGCTGATTAAGACAAGGACAGGCCATTTAACTGCTACACCTGAGCCTAAAAAAAGGGTGATGTTCTTTTCCTTTAGCTTGGATTGTCTCAAAATGCATCTATGAAGAGAGAGGCGCTTAGGTAAAGTCCAAATTTATGTTCATTGGTCAAGAATTACCTGATGTAATTTCAGCCTTATGAAAGTTGGCTCCTCGAGACTGTGCCTACATCAGCATTTTAGTTGCAGGCAGCAGCATGGTTTTGAAGTGAATCCTGTGAACAAGCAGTACTGATGCTGGAGGCTGATGCTGGTCTGCTCCTCTCACAGGAGGATACTTGGATATGTTTTCTAATGCTGACACAGCCCAGCTCTTAGCTGGCCATATCAAGCCTCCTTTATGGGCTGTAGAAAGAAATGAGAGGCAAATAATCTGTTTTATCTGATCTGATAAAGCTTTATCTTTATCTGATCCTGAGGGATCTCAGGACAAGATGAATAGGAAGGACCATTAAGCAGCTTAGATGTACACAGTGAACTCTAGTGTCTTGAGAGAAGAGAGTCAATCTCTGTCCCACACGTACAATTCTGTCTTCACTCAGCAATGGTGTGGAGCTAGCTCCAGACCAGGTGATCCACAGAAGGAGCTATGGGGCAGCCCTGTGTGACAGGAGGGGACGTGAACCTCAGGGGAAATTGTGCTTAGCATCTCATCCTTGGACCCCGTGTACAACCCTTGGACTTGTTGAACTGAATGCAGCTAGGAACAAGAAAGTTGTTCCCAGTTTCTAGCATTCCAGATCTTCCAGTTCCTGATGTCTTCCTGTCAACTTGCCTCAGAGGAAGGATGGCGCTATTGTCTCCAAGTTTGTTACAGCTCTTTACTTTTGACATAAAAAAAATGAAAATCATCCAAGAAACAAGCATTTCATTGAATTAAAAATATATAGAACATATTGGCATCAACAGAACCTATTTCATAGAAGCTATATAGAACCTACTCTATATGATCATCACAAGATACAGCATAAATTTCTGCTTTTCTTTTCCCTTTAAAGTTAACTGCCGTGTTTCAAATTGAGAAAAGTAGTTTTATAGTTTTGTTTATCCTATGATTAGTTATGTTCTTCTTGAGAACTTCTACATTATCCATTTTCTGGAGCTTTGAGAAGTCACTGAGGCAGTTGCCAAATATGTAAACATTGCAGCAATTACACTTTCATTGCCCATGAAAAATGGACTTGTAAGATTTAGATGGCTGCAGTTCTTTGGTGCTGAAAGTATTTTTTAAAATCTGAGAAAAGATTGTTTGTTATGCTTTATTGTAGTAGAGGTTAATACACACTTGAAACATTAAAGTTTGATTGAAAAAGTTATGGTGCATTTGATTGATTATTTTATCAAAACGTTCTTTTTCTGATCTCAAAGAAAAACTGAAGGCAACCAGAAACACACCAATGATTTTGTCGTATATCAAAGATTTATTAGATAATATATTTCACAAAGAAAATCTATTTGTCACATATGCTTGACTAATCTACTAAACAGACATGACTTCAAAGGATATATAGGTGCAATAACATGCACACACAGAGCAAGTGGCAGGACTGGGATGTAACACTTTCAAATGTAAAGAAAGTGGCATAAACATATGCTGCAGAAAGGAAAAATATTTACATGCATGGCAAAAGGCAAAGCCAAATGAGTTTTTATTCTGGCTACACATAGCTACATAGTGGTTTTTGCTATACATTTTTTAATAGATATGCTGCTCTGTCAAGATCAAAAGTTTCTGAGGAATGTGCTGATTTTAAAAATATTTTGTTTCCAAAGTGAATGACAAGATACATGTGTTTTTTGGGTTTTGCCACAAAAAGTTTTTTTTTTTTTATTTTATACTTTATATATTGGAACATAAAGATTAATATCTGAAATGAAAGGAATTTCATCCAAGGAAATGTTAATTTTCCATTCATGGCAATAAATGGGTGAAGAGCAACCTAACTAGTTTTAAACTTCCCTGACACTTAGCCTTAGTAGATGTTTTCATATTCCTCCTGCTCCTCCAGACATCCCTGGATTTATTTAGGTCTCCTGGAAAACTTTCATTGACATAGCATGCTGTAAATGACAGGTTCATTTTAATGCTGAAGGCCTGATGCCTGTCCCTGGTGAAAATATCAGAAACACGACCTGAGTCATGTTGCCAGAGTTTTAAAACACGGCTTTTGGATGTGAGCTTGATCAGGCTAAAACATTAATGTTCCCATCTGTCCCAGGTCCTGTGCATTAAGTCTTAAGTCATCACCTTAGTTTAGTAGGCACAGCATCTCTATGCACTTTCATTTCACTGCTGGTTTATAGCAGGGTATTGTCCTGTACAGTTCTCCTTATCTACATATTTAATTAGTGTTTAGTGTTTGTGGCAAGAAAATAAATAAAACTCCCTCTTAGAATTAGAAAACTGAAATATAATACATATAAGCCAATCAAGGAAATCCTACAATATGACAATGATTAACCACAGCAGCAGCAAAACGAAGATGTTTTTATGTATTGGAATTAAATCAAAACAACCAACAAACCCTTCCAACAATCTTTTTCACAGGTTAGTGACCAAAAATACTAACTATACTATGTGTTAGATAGAGCTGATTGTCAACAACCAAGCAAATTTCATTTGCATGAACCCTGAAGTGATGTTATGTTGACTGCACAGCATACACATGCACTCCTGAGGCCCTCTGGCAGGACTACACCACTGGATTTGCCTGGAATGCTGTGGTAGTCCAGCTGTATATACTCGTGATGGCTTGAGTTTTGGTTTTTGTTTCTTCTTTTTTAATGAATGGGAATCATGCAAAACAAAATAAATACTGTGACTGCATGTAAAGACATGGGTGGAATACTCTAAATTAGGGTAAAATCATTAAAATAACAACATTTCTATGTCCAGTTCTTTTCATTAATTACTTGAATATCTTCTATCTGAAAATGACTTAGCAATGGTATCCTTCACAAAAATATGCTAATTACCATGAGATTTTGTTGAGAACAATTTGGTGTTGTTGAAAATAGCTAGGTCAGTTCTGCAGTGTTCTGAGTGTTAAAAAGACTTATCAACATGTTTGCTCAGAAGTTACTACAGTGCAGCAAAAAATAAAATCAAGTCCAGGGTGAACACATTATTCAGAATTTTATTTTCAACTGAATGTCACACTTGGTAGAACAGGAGAAGCTGAATAATAAATGGACCCTTGGGTCAACGTGCCAAATGTTTTTACTTCAGAACATTTCAACCCTCAAAACTTTTCCATTTGTTCACATGTGTAGTTGCAACAGTAATTCTGACTTAGCTACAACCTTGGCTATGTGCAAACCCATAGATGTGTCATGGAAGGTTGTAAAAGTGTTTTCTGCTCCTACAGCTGTTAACAGTACTCTGCTTTCTGGTTGTGGTGAGCCCTGCCTTTGCAGATCAGAGATTTCCAAAGAATATTAGCCCTGACAATTCCTGGCCTTGCCAGAGGCAGAAAGTTCTGGAAAATTCAAAATGCTTTCCAGCTCTGCTTAACACATATCAGGAGTGCAGGTAGCTGCCATGCTTTTTACTGAGCTTCAGAATATCTTCAGGATTGTCTGGCATGGCTCCAGATGGTGCAGACCCCAGGGAGGAGGAGAGCAGCAGTCCATGGGAACAGCACAGCAACTCCACACTGGACCATGATATGGAGAGAAGATCTTCTGTATGGAGAGAAGATATTCTCTACAGAGTTCTTTCCTTTAGAAACTTGAAAATCTCACTATTTTTTCTTACTATCTGAATTGATTTTCAAAGCCTTTTTGAGCTAATTGCCTATACTTGTCTTTCATAAAATAAAAACTGAGCCCTCCTGTGTTCTCAGGTATATTTCCCAAAATTTATGCTCTCTGTCCCTTGTGCCTCTGGAATCCCTGCTGACACCACATGCTGTCTCTCTCACAGGCTCTTTCCTTATACACAGTTTTTTCCTTGCTGACATCTGCCTCTGCTCTCTACTCTTCCCCTCTGGGTAAAACTAAGAACAGCAGAGGGTGAGGCTGGCCTGGGGAATCAAGGAGGATGGAACCTTTTGGCAGCTTGATGCCTCTGGGGATCCCTCAGCTCCAAGTCCATGAGTGGTTCAGAAGGGGTGTACCACAGGGCCCAGATGGAAACTGCAGTGGGACAAGCATCCTTGATGGGGATGGGCATTTCAGTATTTTCTGCAGAGAAAAGATCTGGTTAAGGGAGTGAAAATCTATCCCTGCTTGTGATACATTGTGGAATTTTCCATGAGTTTGATGCTGGGGTGCCAGCCCTGCTTGGTGTATTCGTAATAAAGCATTTACCTTGCAAGCTAGTGCAAATTTACTTGGGTGACCTAATCAGTCCCTCATCAGTATTTTGAATTCAATGCATTTAACTCCTGAGCTATTTAAATTGCAAAATGGGTGAGACAGTCCAGGCTACCAGCTATATAGTGTTGTCAAGTACCATAGGGTTGTTGTTCAAATGACCTTTGAATGAAAATTATAGTTTTCATACGGGACACTAGATTAGGTAAATTGTTTACTTTTTTGTTTGTTTGCTGTTTGTTAAAATTATTAAAATATGTATGCAGTGTAGGTATGATCAGACCAAAAGCAACACAGGAAGAGTCTTCAATAGGAACCATGATCTTGGAGAACACATATTTGTTTCAGAAAATTTCAGATGTACAACAAAGGAATAAATAAAGCTTCATATATATACAGATACACATAGACACATATAAGTTTCTACCTAGGGAATATATATGTAGAACTGTAACGTAGCCAGAGGAGAACAATGCAAGTATAATGGCAGATGTTTTTGAAGGCAAATGGTTTTTGCATCTTCCCAAGTCTTGCCAACATTTTGCTCTTTTTAAGGTGTACGACTTAGTTTTTATTTAATACCTTGTCACTAGGCTTCTATTCAGGAGATTGCACTGAGTATCTTTATTAATAAGTGACAAAGACATTAATAAGTTTTGCTGCAATATGAAAATGAGAGGATCAGATACAACCAGGAAGTTTTGTAACTAATTTTAAAAAATGCAATTCCCATCAATCTGATTAAGTTATTCCACCAAATGGACAGCTTACCCCCTTTCTGACTATACTATTTGGTGCTCACAAAGAACTCTCATAGTTAGTTTCTGAAGGCTGGAGCAGTGACTACAAAAAAAGTTCTTTTGGTGCTTCGCTGCTCTCATGCAGCTGTTGTTTCAGCCTCCTGTACAAATAGGTTTAAAAAACAGTCACTTCCTTACAGATTGGCAGCATCTGGAATGACAGGGTGGGCACATTACAGTAAATGGTGTTTAGAAAGAAATGTTTTGAAAACAAAGCCACATAGGAAAACACTGACAAAACCATACAAAAACATACAAAAATGTGGCTTATCTATTTTGACTATTTGCTTTCTTTATGTTTTTGGATGTTTTCACAGAACACATGTGGCACTCACTTCCAGGCATACAGTATGTAATTTCAGGATTATCCAAATGGAGAGAATAGTCTGAAAAACTGTGCTTATGATTAGATATGGAATACTTTTAACAGCTGGAGGGATTTCACACTTACAGCCCAATTTATAAAACTTTAGTCTTGGCACTGTTTCAACACTAGCAGAAGTAATAATTTTCCTGGCATTTTTTTGGCTCCTGAAATTATTTATGTCTATACATATATCATTGTAAAATCACACACACAAAAAGACTATTTCTACCTGGTTAGTGATAAATGAGATACTTTAGAAGCAGTGTCAGAAAGAAGTCAGAAAAAAAGTAATCCCACAAAAGGCCCATACTTAAAAAATACAGCTAATTTCCTTGTTTGTGAAAGGTCTTGTGGAAGTTTCCTGCATCAATAAAAGTGTTTCAGACTTTTCTTTGTGATACTGCAATAAAGACAATTTGTATGAGATTTACAAAGAAAAATATTATCGCAAAGCCAACACACCAAACACAGTAGCTAGGAAAGCAGATTTGTTAAGTAGGTGAGCCAGATATAATTTCTGAGGTGAGACCTAGTAGAAATGAGAAGAAGAATAACAACACAAGGAACAGATAAGTACATCTATCATTTTCATTTCTTCTCTTGACCTTGTTTTAAGAGTAGAATAAAGGCTCTGCAGGCTCTGAATTATAATACTTAAAAAAATCCAAAGGAATTTTACATAGAGATACAAATATCTGCTCTCTTTGCAGCCATGAAATGGGGAGAATTTCATATCCTTCTCCTAAGATTTGTGGAATAGGTTCATGGCTGCAGACTTCTAGGTTACAGAGCTAGTCTCTTGAAGGCTGTGAAACTGGTACTTGAGGGAACAAATTTGTGTTACAATGCAGATATACAATTGTGCACTCAGGATTAGACTTGCGGAAGTGACTCCGTGCATGGATCAAGACATTTACAGTGATATTTTTTTTCTTTCTTTCAGTGATTTTTGTTTGTTTGTTTTTTACTTCATTTCCCACCTGCCTTACACCTCTGGAAATTCACACACTGGCTGCTGTTTGGAGGAGGAAGGGCTCACTTCCTCCATCCATTAGGGTCTAGCTTTGAACCTGTGGGACTCAGGCCTTTACCAAACATGACAATAACAGGCACACCTACTGAAAGGAACCAGCATTGCTGGTCACTGAATGTCACACCAAATAACCATCCCATGGTGAAATCTCTGTCTTTGCCAAGCCTAGGTGGGCTTTGCACTGGCAGTGAGCAGATGAGATGACTGGCATCCCCTTAGCAGTGCTCCAGGATGCACATTGCCTGAAAATATTTTATCCTTTAAGAGCTCCCCTTAGACTTTCACCTATGATAAAGTTTCACTAAGCTATTGCATGATGCATTAAAAAATGCTTTTCTTCCAAAGGCACAAACGTAGCTAGGTTCTTCCCTCCATTTCATCTCTCTGTAAATAACTTTTAAAATTTTGCAAAACTGAATGCCATATGATTAAAAAAAACCCAAAATACCAAACTATTCCAGTACTTTCCCTTGTATTGCCAAAACCTCTACTTCTACCATTAATCACCTCTAAATTCCATTTAGTACAGCAACAAGGGCTGTAAGCATTCAGTAATACCTCAACTAGACAGGTAGGAAGACATAAGGACAAATTCCTCAAGGATCCATATGTTTAATATATAGCATTTATGTTAAGAATAGCATCTTAACACTGTGGCATGTTTCAAAAAATCCCAAACAATTTGGGTGGTCCAAAGGGAGTTGTCTTTGAATATATATTGATAGGAGAAAAGTAACCATAAATAAAATCCATGAAAGGTGAATTTGGTAAAACAGATACAGGAACGAGAATTTCATTTGTTCATATCAGGTTCTGAAAAAAAGAAAGAAAAAAAAAACTCCATGCCTGTCACTTCTGGATGATTGAAACATTCATGCATCTGATTCAAAATCCTTTAAGTGCACAAGTCTCTCCCCAGCCTCTGGATCACATGTGTAAAATCAAACACACAAATAAATTTTCGCCACTTTGGATTGCAAGTGGCTACAGTTCCTGTTCCACCTCGTATCTTACAGCTTTAAACTCTTTCCATGGGCCTTTCCAGACACTTAAAATGACATTTATATAAAATCAAACAAGCTTGAAAAGGTGTCTCCAAGGCCTGTAATCCTGCTATGCCACCTCGAAGTTAGAGGTCCCCTCACGTGTGCTCCTCCTAGCATCTGCCACCCCAGGTAGCCATCCCAATCATGCCTCTGAGTACTTGGAATGGAAAATGAGGCCAATCTCACTCAGTTTTCCCACTGCCCAGCGTAGACTACCCGGTAAACCCAACTTTTCTCTCTATTTTATTTTAGCACCTGTGAGCAGGGAGGTGAAATACAAGAGATTCATGTGCCAAAGAAAGGATGTCAGCTGACAAGTGTGTCTGCTAAGGAGGCCACATCAGGAGCTGGTGAGATCAAATGCCATGAGGAAGTATGGTTCTAGTATTAATAAACACCCTTCTGGTACTACTGTACCTGCTGGACTTCTCCGCACAGGACAATCGATTACCTAAACCTGGCAAAAACAACTGCTAAGTCCTATTGCTGTATGCATTCCAAGGTTAGACTGAATCTGTTCTAAAACCTGTTCTGGAGATCCTGAATATTCCAGATGTGGGCTTTTGTGTCAAGGAAAACTGGCAGATCCTGTCCCTCCCTGCAATCTGGATCCAGCAGGAAGTGCACCAGTGGAGGTAAGGCTGTTGGGGCACAGCTGCCATCCTGCTGGGGAGCAGGGGCATGAGTCAGGGAAGTACCTGGCACTAGGTGCTGGAAGGGCGCCTACCATTTGCATGCATCATAGTCTGATCTGGCCAGAGTGCTACAACACTGGAAATATCATGGACATACTCCAGTTCCTTGGAAAAACTCAGTGGGATTGCTTTAAACACATTATTTTTCAGGGTCAGGGGCTGACTTTGCCATCTAGTCCATTTGGTATAAACGGGTCCCTCCCTTGACTTATCTGCAGTCCCTGTGCTAACCCAGTGCTTCCAAAACATGACGCCTTCCCGCTTTTACCTTGATGTGTGGACAAACCCCAATTCAGTTGCATAAATAATCCCGGCTCACTGGAAGCAATCCAGTCGTTAAACCTCTTGATTCAGGGTTTGAGCCTGAGATCAGGATGAGGCCTAATGAGTGTGGAGTAGAGATTATCCCACATCTGCCAACTGGGGTACACTGACATCTGCGGAGCACCTGTCAGGGATCATGGTCAGACCCAACCCACAGACCCAGTGCAACAATTCCTATACTCCTTTCTCTTGCTCAAGAGGCAGGACATCATCAGATATGTATTTCTGAGATTGATTGGCCCCTAATTGCATGGCACGCACAGCAGCCCAGCTGAAGACAGTAAGTTAGCCTGGCAAATTAAAGTGTGCCTGGCTCCCGCAGCCCACACGCCGGACTGGGGCTGCCAGAGGTGCAAAGCCTTGGTCCAGCTGTGCTGCAAAACCCTGCATGTCTGTGCAAGGGTGTCTGCACAGAGTGTAAACAGGCTTTTGCCTTTGCCTGATGTTCAGTCATTATCTCTGAGAAGGCATGAACCGGCATCTGCAGGAGCTGAAACTAGCAAAGGATGTAGGTTAAGATCCAAGGAGAAAATTCCCATTTTTTCCCTAGATCTCAGACTTTATCCATTATCTCCATTCTGCCTGTCCCACTCAAATGAATGCCCTATTATCCTTTCCTCCTTCAGCTGCACACAGGGGTAGTGCAGTAGCACTACAGCAGAATATTTATTAACACAGAACCAGTCTCCTTCGTCTTTCCCTGCACGCTGAGCATTTTGGTTTCACTTACACATGCAATCTTCTAGGCTTCTTTCTGCAGATTTAAGGCCACAAGAACTAGCTGCCCTTCCTCTGTCATATAGTAGGCTGAACTTACTGTAATAACATAGCTGTGATCTTCAGCAACTGCGATAGAATATTGTCTTGAGATCAATTTCCTTTTTCAATAAAGTCCTGATTTTGCCTCAGCATTTATGAAGTGGTGGGAGGCTGTTATCCATTGAAATTATCTCTTTCATATACTATACCATAAAAATATGGCCCTCTATATGCAGTGTTATGAAGGTATTTGTCTGACTGACTGACTTTAACCACCCAAGAAGAGTAATAAGTTCAGTAATCCTCTGGAAATGTGTAGCCTGGAGTGTGTTATTGCAGCTAGTATTCAGTGCACTCTCCAAAAACAAATCACAAAACCAATTAGATTTATGCATTTACAATCCTTGATTGATACGGCCTTGACATAAATCACAAAGTTAGAAAAACACACTGCTGGATTAGCAAACCACATTGTAGTAGTGTGGCTTGCAATGTCGTTTTGTTGAGATATTTATGATACCAACACAATCAATGTCAGTTTACAAGCAAGTTACTCTTGTTACAGAGTGATACAAATAGACATGCACCTAAATTTTCATGTGTGCAAAACAAACCCAGCCAGGTTATAACTTGCAAAGATATCTCAGGACAGATTCCTGGACTGGTGTCTGAGATTGGCCAGCGCAGTGACCTCTAAAATTTCACTTGAAGAAAAAACTGTTACCAGTGCGCCATTGGGGTATTCTGGTGTCAGTAATGGAGAAACAGAGAAAAAGGTCTCCCTAAAGTGTACAGCTTCACAGAAATGGTGTCAGATGCAGAGGTGGGGTGAAAGTCCTATCAGACTCCACAGTATTTAACCAGACTCATTTGAAGTTTGGCCATGGTCCACATCACTATATGGTCTACTCAGCATCCAGGGCATTGTTCTTCAGGAAGCATTTCTGCATAGCACTGTGTTAGTTCTTCACACTGCAGCTCCTGTGGCCCACACTCCAGTACCTTTATTGTCTCCCCACATCTCTAAGAAGTGAGCAATCAGCAAGGATGCAGACTGAAGGCCTTTCTGCAACTGAACCCACAATTAAATATAATGATGGCAAATTGGAGTGGGTAAATTTTTACTAAGGACACGATACCTAGAGAGCAAACATTAACAAAGATACTTAGTAATACAGTAGACATCTTTCAAAATAATATTACTACTCTTATTATAGTTTGTGTCAACCCAAGCATCAGTGTTCCATATTAATCATCTTAAGGTGGTGAAAGGATAGCAGGAAGGAGGGGAGCAGATGCATTGTGCCCTCGTTTCATAGTGTTTGGCAATTACATTAGAACATTTTAATTCTCTTGCTAGTCAGAGAAATCAGAGAGCTTATATTGACTGAGTCACCAATTGTCCATTAGTCAGAAGACTGTTGTATCAGTGGGTTGCTACTCTCAGTTTTGTCTGTTTGAATAAAAGCTTAACGGGTGGAAACAAAGTAATTGATGGAAGAAATTGTGAGAACAAAAATCAAAAGCAGCTCTTTGGAAGTTGGTAAGTTACCTGGATGAACAAGCAGGATATGATGCCAATCCATCTGAAGCCACATCATCTAGTTTATACAATCTTTAAAACTGCCCAGGTGGTTTGCAGTTCTCAACAAAAACATCCTGTACCTAAGACAGGTCACAGCTCTTGACTCCTGGTTTTGAGAGCAAATAAATAGATATCTACATTGTGGGTGAATTGACAGGGACTATGTGAGATAAGAGATTGGCTGTGTTTCCACCGTTGTGGATTCATCCAAAGAAGGAAAGATTATCACTACTAATCCAGCATGGGACTTTAAGATGGTCTGTCAGCTGAAGTAGAAGAAATTACCATCCAAACTCAAAATACTAAAGGCATATAACTAACATGGCCTGACTCTGACAGCACCAGAGCAGGAGATAGCCTTTTCAAGAGGATGCACACTGTTCTTTCCCCAGAATTTATGCTTTAGCAGCAGGAAATGAAAATTTGGAATTTGGCCAGTAGTTTGAGGTAAACAATGCACTTTCCTTCCTTTCTTTTGCTTCTGCCAGAGTAAAAAACCCCAAGAAAGGGGAAGGATCATAGCAGTAATATTTATTATTGAGTCAAAGCTTTTGGTATTTGTATGCTTTGAGGCCAGCCCCACAGCCAGCACAAATAAACATAGCTCCCTCAGAGTTGCATTGTTTTATTCTGCTGCTGATCCAATCCAACAAGAATAGGAGAAGAATAAAAACAGAGACTCCTGATTACCAGGAATAGAAGAAAATCAACAAAAATTTCTATTAAGAAAATTAATAGAAGAAATAATTTGCCTTAAACTCCAGGCAAGTAGAAGGAGTTGCTTTTGAAGTTTGTGTATTTTCTCAGCACTTGCTTGTTACAGAAGAAGCCTTGCAGATCATAGCTGAGTAGTTGAGAAGCTGAAGCATCAGATCAGTTGATCTATGACTGTATTTCAGAGAGTAGTTTATCAAGGGGTTTATTTAGAAAACAAACTGACAACTATTTTCTATTTCACTCATTCTACTGAATTAGTACAGAAGAGGAAAATTGCAGGCCTTTCATCTACTTTTATTCCCCTGGCTTTACTACCCTGTTTAGGAAGCTGATGACTGTAACATGTCAATGTAGTAAAAATTAAGCACTTCACTATTGCTAAGGAAGACATTCTTAATATGACTTGATAATCTCCATATTTTTGTCTCTGGACAGCTTTATTTTGTGAAAATTGTCTGGCATGTAATAGGTGTGAGCAGCTGAACTGTGCATGGGGAAGATGCTCTGCATGGTGCCTGAACACCAGCATACTGCTAGAGGATATGCTCCATCTTCATTCTCCACACACAGCTGTGCCTGAGGTTGTACTAAGAGAGCATTTCAGATCAGAATGAAATACAGCCATTTCCCGTAATCTAACACAGTCAGAAAGATCTTCCAAAGCAGTTTTTATCTCCTTTTTATTATAGAGGCTTGGCCGGTCTGCTCTAGCCAGGTTCCATTTGCAGAATGTGTTTATCTTAATGACAGTCCCCAGGGTAATTTCAACTGTCTTAGCAATACAACCTCAGGAATTGTGAAGTAGCTTTCAAACTCTGTGGAGATTTAGGCTGAGTCCCTCAGAAACATGGGCTCTGGCAGTTTTCCAAAGAGCTAAAAACATTCCTTGTACCTGGCTGCACAACCAGTGCTTTTCATGGCTCAGGTTAGGTATGGAGGACTGCATCTCATCATCAGGGACATGATGGCCCTTGAGCTGCCCCTGCATATGGGGCCTGGTTGGGGTGTTTAGCATCCCATGGAGCAAAAGGGGATGGAAAATTCTCCATCCTAAAGCAGGTGTGTGAAGCTAAGCGAGGGTACTGTGCAGGTTGTAACCCCTGTGGTATTCTTCAGAGCCATTGCCCAAGAACTGTGCTAGGAATAAATCTTTTGCGCACATACTGCTACAAAGTCCTGCTTTGTCCACTGCTACTCTACTGAAATGTCTTCTCTGTGCCTTTGACGGTAATATTTCCCATTTTGCTCACTATCTTTGAACCAATCTGAGGTCTATGGTCAGATATGTCTTAGACCAGGTTCATAAAGTTTACTTGGTTCCTTCCAGGCATCTCTACAAATACCTTGCTATGTCTATAAATCAACGAGTTCCCATTTCCCTGTTCATGTAAAGGAAAGGTGCAGATGATAACATATTGCAATCAGTCCTCAGGGTTTGACTGCCAATGGCTGACGCTTGGAGTGGAAAAAAAGTAGATAAATTAAACAATTGATCCTGAGGACATAAACTTTCATTGAGGAGCACTGCAGTGACCAGATGTAGGCACTTCTAGAGGAAGAATAAATTTCAGATAGGTTTTTATTACATAAGAGGCAAATGGCTTTGCTTTCTCTGTTTAACACAAATACATAAAGCTCGCCTTTGAACCACAATGCTACCACTCTCTTGGCAGCAATATTAAAGAGGTCCCCTTGTTTCGTTGGATATCAATCCCAGGCTGCACACTGAAATGTGATTTTAAAAATAGAAAGTTAATTGTTGCTGGGAAATTTTAATTGAGCCTGATTAAAGGAAGCAACAAAATATACTGACTACTAAACCTCACTTCTTGTTTTAAGTGTGACCTATAATGAACTCCCCCAAAATCATTACGTGATCCCTCTAAGCATTCCAGGTTTTTCATTTGAAATTCATTAAATGTTTTTGTGTCTGATTTTTGGGGGGTTTTCTGAAAAGTTTTATAGTCACAGCTGCACTAGTTATGGATAGATTTATAGTGCCTTACCCATCAACTGGCCCACATGTCCAGTCTAGTTTGTTTGATACCCTACCTTTCACAAGCATTCAGCAGTTCTGGAGGTGTTCTTATAAAGCTGCCAGTAAATGTACCAGCTGGACTCATTTATGTACATGAGCAGTCTCATTCCGGCTGCCTTACAAAGAGCCAGTGGCAGTAAATCTGTGTTCAGTCCATATATGTACTTTAAAATATTTTTTTACACTTCTGAAAAGAAAATAATAAAGTATTTCTAAGCTTTTTAGTAAGTTATATGTGGTCTTCAGAAGAACTTGAATACTCTGTGGTGAAAAAAAAACTTCTGAGAGTCCCCTTTTCTTTGCAGTAAATTCTTTATGCTGTGCAATTAAAGCTGTTAGAAAAGTCTGCGCTCTTAGAAGCACACTGATGGATGGCATTTTTGTAGAAATGGATGTGAAAAAATTGCTCATTATTTCCTTTTGTGACTTTTGCAGGTGCAACATGAATAAAGGACTTCTTGAAGGCTACAAACACCTTCCTCACAGTGCCCAGGGAGGTTTAGTGGTAAACAAGGCTGGTTTAAAAAGTTCAGATGAGTGGCAGAATGAGAAGGTGCAGACAAGCCACCATGCAACTCAAATTTCAATATAAGATAGTACAAATTTCAATAAAAGAAAGGAAGAAAACCAAAATGGAAATAATTATAATAAATCCATTTTTTTCATCATCTCCAGATTTACTCTGGGATACATTCTCAGCATGAGAGGAGATGTCAAGAAAGGGAACCACTTCTCCTTGAAAACACTGGATGACGTGCCAGCATCATGCTGGCAGAAAATACTCTTCCCTCTCTTTTGCCATCATTTTTTTTAGATCTACTCACAGCTCTCCTGTGCTGTGTGTGAATCTCAGTGCTGACATGCAAAGTTTTATTAATATTTACCAGTAGAGATTCCAGTCAATCCTATCTCCGAGGCTTCCTGCTATGGGGAAGTTTACCTCATCACTTCTAGTAAGAGCAAGGTCCCCATGATTTCTATTACTTTAAGTTGACCAGAGCTTTTAGCCAATCGTTGAGAGTTTTTACCAAAGTTAGTTTTCAAAATAATTCTCTGATAGCATGTCTGCTGAACAGAATTTATACCTTCAGGGCAACAGTGGATTTTCCTGCTATGTGTTTTATGATAAAACACTTCATAGCATGTATGTCTCCTCTGCTACCTTACAGACTGATCTCTGTACCTTTTCCTATGACGTAAGTTAAATGGGCCCAAGCTTCAGAGTGGAACACAAATGTCATCTTACCAGGATAGATATCATGGCTGTCTTTCTCCAGCCACAGTACTGTTGCAACAAAGAGATATTCATACTCATTATCAGTATCTGTACTTAACTGCAGTCCTTGGATGTTTTTCCTGTTGGACAGTGAACCTTGTCTTCCTCTCTAGCCTAGAACTTGTTTTAATGGCTACCGCCAACTAAAAATAAAATTACTACCACCTTTCTTTTGCAGTGGTACACTGCAAAATACAAGGAGCATTAAGCAAAGGAACTCAGAATTTCCTAAAGGACCTAATACTTCTATTTGGAGATGTATTTTTGATATTGTTATAATATATTTTCTGCAAGCATCTTCCTCTAGAAGCGCTTTCCAATGCTTCAAATTTCATAGCAATTAACAGTTGCACAGAATGGTAAAAATTCAGTGCTGTCAATCCATACACTCATGTAGTCTTTCCTAGTCCCACAGTTTGTAAGTCATGGAAATTCATGCTCTAGGAAGCTTAGAGCCAAGCTGACCTGAGGGCACGGAGGCAGCCAGCTACGCTGCTGGCAAGGTGATCTGAGTCAGTGGCTGAGGCCAAGCTGACAGACGCCCAAGCATCTGCACTGATGTTTCCGCCCTGTGGCTCCAGTCATCAGTTGCCTTCTGTTCAATGCCTGCATGTCCAGAGGCAGAGTTTTTTTCCCCACAGCTTTCCAAAGGAAAGCAAACCATGATTTTATTTTTTAATTAGCACCAGTCAGTTTGTATCAGCAAAAATTCTTTTTACCTGGTCCTAAAAAGGCAGGAGAGGTGACAGAAAGTTGTTTTTCTGTGTCAATGTTTCATTTCCTCTCAGCAAGAGAAATGACTTGGCCACTGGTTTCACAGCCTACACAGTTCACAGAATTCACAGCCTACACAGTTCAAAAACACTTCCAACATTACTCCTGACCTCTGTTTATTTACTACAGAGCAAATCAGTAGATTCTAGTTCTGTCTAGTTGTTTTTTACATTAACCTCTTTTTATTTATCTTTGTGTGAAATTGAAAAGGTTTGGCCTGAGGTGTGGAGCCAGGCATTTCATATCTTCTTACAGTGCCATATTGTTTGTGGACGAGATAGATTATTGTGGAGAAATGCAGTACAGACTTTATGCGTATGATATTAAGGGGACAATGTCTAGACAGAGATTGGGCCTTAGATTGTAGTAGACTTGTGTCTACTACAAGGATTGATAGAAAAATGAAATCTCTTAGTAAAGCCTTCCTAGAAAAACACATAAGCATTAATGGCTTTATTTAATGCACTAGTATTTTAAGCTTAAAATAATTGTGTCAGCCATTTAGAATAGCAAATGAGTCAGGACCTGATGCATGACTCCTACAAGCAAAGTCTTGTTGGTGTTTTGGGGTGGGGGAGGTCTTCTTTTTAAAAAAATATATCTTAATCTGTTCATGTCATTATCAGAAAGGTCATCAACTATGCCAAGTACTGATATTTTATTCCTAGTTTAACTGCAAATTCTAAATGCTTATGTGGTGTGCAGATTAGCTGCTGAAGAGCAGCCAGGAGTGGCAGGTGAACATGGCAGGGGACATTAGAAGTGACTGAATTTTGGAAATGGGATTGCTTTCTTAAAATAGACCAACAACATGAGTCATAAAGAGATTTCAGGGAAACTCTAACTCCTACTGTTAGATAGTGAAAGGCTATTTCCAAGGCTAAATACAGAAAACAGCAAGGTTGTGAGTATTGAAAAAAATCAGTGGAATAGGCTGTCTGCGGGTTTACACCTTTTACATTGCTGTGCTTTATTAGAGTGTATGGAAATACTCGTGGAGATACAGTAAAGCACATCCTATTGATTCACATGACTCATATTTGGGAGAACAAATCCTGAACAGCTAAAGAAACTACCCTCTATTTCAAAAGTTTGGTTTGTGTAGACGCATGGACATTGAAAAAAACCTGATATTTGAGAATCTGAAAAATGCTTTAAGTACATGCTTATATTTTGGAAGTGTTACAAGAACATAACAGGAAGCTGCCTATCCAGAGGCCAGGTCTTACAAAAGGAGAACTAAAAATATTTACAAAAGACTAATATGAATAAAATTACTTCCCTAAAAGCCCAATACGAATAGGATGCAAGAGGAAACTTTCTCTAAGGTCAGCATGACCTTAACTTAAATGTCAGTGCAGTAAAATCCATGTCTGACCTTTTCAGAAGGGGACATTGGTTTGGGGTACAGTCAGAGCATTACCTTGCTACCCAAAGTTTAGCATTCCAGCATGCTGCATTCAAAATCAGCAACTGCATTTGAATCTTGTTCTTATTCTTCATTCACAAAATTCATTGCAGCATCAGGGCTGCTAGGCTGTAGTCCATCATTATTACTGACTTGTTAACACTTCTCCCTGTAATGGATCTAATGTTTATTAGTATGACATAACCTGGAAAACATTTTTAATGTTTTTTCTTCTCTTGGCAAAAAAATGCTCCCGTTCTGGGATTAAATGATAACGCAAGTGAAACTAGTCAAGGATCATTACATTTGCTAATCTGAAGTGAGAGATTAATGTTGAACTCTGGACTAGTTCTTGAAAATGCAGGATTTTACTCCATTTTCAGAACAACATTAGCATCTGCTGAGGTATGGAGAGAGGGAAAGGATCAACACTGATTTTCCAGTCTCCCTTATGACAGTACTCCCTTAGGTAATTCTGTCATGTTTGGCAGCTTAACTATTTAAAGATATGCATGTCACTACATCTTTTCCACTGTCCCTTTGTTAACACAAGAAAGCAAGAGAGGGCTCATTAATTATTTCATATTCTTTGTAGTAAGAAAAGCTTTTGATTTTGACTTTTTATGTACAAATGTAAAGCTAACTGTAAGGAAATGGGCTCCTTCTCTCCCTGCTGAGCAAGGGAGCAGTGAAATCACATTGAGCCAGCTCTCAATATAGTGGGACTAGCCAGTGGATAGCAAACTGAGATGAGATCAAGGCCAGTCCATGAGTCCTTGCTTATATGCTACTCTTCAGCTTTGTCTAGAACATACACCAGACTCTTCTCATGCACAGGGTTACAATTCAAAGGCACTTCTGGTATGCAGCATTCTCCCCAGAGACCTGCTCTTTGTGAAAGATGGGCTGTCTGGGCTCAGCATTGCAGATGACACTCCCATTTGCAGCCTTGCAATTTTAGTGCCTAAATTAGGCCATGAGACAAAGACATCATCACACAATTGCCCATCACTGGCTCTAGGTAGTTGAGTACCCCTAAACCTGGGAACAGGAGCCTCAAGGACAGATCAGAAAGTGAATGCAACACTTGTGGCCTGCCAGCCTCACCCCAAATCAGCTCTCACAGAACAAGCACTGAGGTGAATGAATTTATATATCACAAGCCAAAAAAAACCCCAAACCAGAACAGTTCTTTGGCTTAGAAACACAGGTAAGGGGTGAGAAAGGGCAACCAGTATTGCTACTGGTTCAGAAACTTCAGCTCAGAAGCAGTGGGCACTTTCCGAAAATGACTTTTTCAGTTGGCTTAAAATGATCAAAGTGCGTTTTACTGCTGGAAAGGGTGTTACTGCTATTCTGCCTGCCACTGCCCACATTCTTCCATAGCTTCCATGCAAGTCTTTCTTCAAGTTTTGCCATGTGAGACTACACTGAGTTTTAATATCTCTAATTCTAAATCATGTCTTTGAAGATTCATAAATTAGATATTTAATCAAAATTACTAACTTCAATGCTTCATCCCATGAATTACCGCCTGGCTTCCATCTAATCTTCATGAGGCTAATACATTGAAAAATATTACATAATAGAGACATTAACTAGTAAGAATAAACAAAATGTACCAGCTAAAGTCTAACATTCAACTCAGCATAAGGTAAAGATTTTATTCACTGTGAAGAAAATGCTCTCTGTTTTCAGGGTTCCAGCTTGGACACATAAATTTCTACATGCTGAAAATCGTATATTTAGGTCAGAAGGCACCTCTGCTAATCTGGTCTAACCTCCTAAAAGAAGAACTGTGTTACAAGTTGTCCTGCTCAGGGCTGTGTCCAGCCCTGTTCTGAGTATTTCCAAAAACAGTCTCCACAGCCTCTCTGGGCATCTGTCCCAGTGCCTGGACACCCTCATGGTGATATTTATTTTTGCTTTAATCTAATATCCCTTGCTGCAGCTTGTGCCCATTGCCTCTTGACCTTGCAGTGGTGCTCTTCTGAGAACAGTTTGGATCCATCTCCATACTGCCCTTCAGGTAATTCCAGGCAGCATTTAGAGACCTGAGCCTTCTCCAGGCTTGGCTGCCTCTGGTCCTCACCCTCTCCTCATACATTGTGTGCCACAATCCACTGATCCCATGTGTGATCAGCTGCAAACATATGAAAAAATACCAGATGGTTTGCTTCTAGCTCTTGAATCACAGCTGACATGGAAGTAGACAAATAACTTTGGATGCAGGTTGAACACTGCCAGACAGAGGGATATGGGATAATGTAAAGGGATACTGTGCTTCAGAATACGTTACCCCAGTTCTTTTGTCTTCTGCTAACATAATGCCTGTGCCTTTTGCTGCTGTCACCCCTCTCCACAGCAGCTCACAACATCAGGAACAGATTTGTGCTCATGGAAGAAGCATTTTTTGAGAAATGTGTGGTGTATCATGGCAGATAACAATGTGAATTTGGGCAGAATGAGATGGACACAAAACTGTTGGAAGTCTAAAGATTTTGCTGTGAACAAGCAGTGATTTCCCGGTCCCCTGTCTACAACCTCATTTAACCCCACTGGAACATTCATTATAGAATTGGAAAATACTGAAAATCCTCAGGTGTTTATCCTTTAACCTGTTGGTGAGTCTGATTTGATTAATTTTCAAATTAGGCCAGGTCTGCCTTATATGAGGAGCTAATATGATAACTAAACCTGTTTTCAGCACAAGGGTGCAAATATCTTTTTCATTGTTCCTTCCAAGACCTCTACTCTGTAAAAGAGGCATTCAACATCAGTGTTCCAGGGGGTTCACTGGTAATGACCATGGCTGTGGATAAAAGACCTGTTGGCAAGTCATACTTTGTCACTCACTGTGTCATATCCAATATCTTACATTAAGGAGGCTTTAGGGGAAATTATAATAATTTGAGGGGAAAAAGAATTAATAGAAGTGGAGGTTTGGCAAAAATAAATGTTTTATCAGGAATAGCCCTTGCCAAACATAACATTTTCTCTGAGCCAATCTTGGCAAAATGAATGTTTTATCAGGAGCAGAAGTTTGGAAAAAGTAACATTTTATCAGAATTGGAACCTTAACAGAAAATGCCTTTTTATCAGGCATGAGTACCATGGCAATTTAAGGAGAAAAGCTTGCTGAAAGTGGAGTTTTATCAGGAGTTTTGCTTGAGGAAAATAGTGTTGCATGAAGGGTAGGAACTTTCCAGAAATAATGTTTTTTTAGGGGAACAGGATGGATGAAAATAACGTTTTATCAAAAAGAAGCGGGGGGGGATGAATTTAGCAAAATGGTGTACTAACAGCTTCTACCTTCCAATATGGGAAGCTTTGCTCCT
This sequence comes from Bombycilla garrulus, assembly GCA_013400315.1. Lineage (NCBI taxonomy): Eukaryota > Metazoa > Chordata > Aves > Passeriformes > Bombycillidae > Bombycilla > Bombycilla garrulus. The sequence continues at coordinate 1,014,536 of VXBU01008271.1, forward strand.
GGAAAAACATTATTTGCACACTTAATATTTGCCCTAGCTAAAATGCTAGTTTTGACAAGCTGTGCTGCTGCTAAAATGTTGTTTTTGGCAAGCTCACCTCTCAAAAAGATATTTTTGAAAACTGTCTTCAAAGAGATGTGCAAATTGACTATAATACCTGCAGCAGAGCCAGGTACCTCCGTGAGCCAGCTTTTCATCTGTTTATTAGTTCTCTGTTCCTTCTGCCTTTTGCTTTATGGTGATGATATTGATGCACAGTGGACCCTGAAACACCATTCTGCTTCCAAATGTAGGCCTCTTTCACCATTTTGTTTCCCTCGGCTGCTCTCTGACTCAGAGTGGTTGACTCTTCTCCAAGTGTGTTATCCTTTCCCACCAGGCCTCTCTCCCCACACCTGGGAGGCTGCTTATGCCTGCTTTCAAACTCCTCTTGTCAGCATTTGACACCACTGGGGTTGAGATGTTCCTCAATGCAATGAGGGACACAGTGGCAAAAGCTCCATGGGAAGGTCTTCATTGTCTCTTTTTCAGGCTTAAGATGATGATCACAACAGGCTGAATCTTTTTAAAGTGCACTCTCACAAAAAGGGGCATGGGAGAGGAAGAAAGTGACAGGTTGAGTCACTTAAAACAGGTCCATATCTGTCATGCTGTATAATACATTAATTTGCTTCCCTGTGGAATTTTTGGCAAGTATCCAAGTCAAGAGTGCCCCACATGTGTTATCTGTGGGGAACAACCCTATGAAGGAACTGGGACTATGCATGCATGTAGGACTACAGCCTCTTAACAATTTGTTGTTTGAGTATAAAAGATGAGATGGAGAACATCAATCACTATGACCGGATGGATGGGATTCTCTGTGTACATTGCCAGAATTTGTAGGGCATCATCAGAATCACTCACTGTTTATTTACAATGTTACTGAGCACCAGTGGGAAGTCATAAGAAAGGCTGACTCAATAGCTATTTTTAAGAAAGGTGACAGGTGAGGGCTGGTTATCACAGGCCACTCTTGCCCAGCCTTCTAGGTACTGTAAGACACTTCCAGCAGGAATGAAATTGCTGACTTTGTTGAGAAGAGAACTGATTTCAACTTGAGCTATTCTTTTAAGGCTGTAAGGGAAACCATTCTGTAAGGAACTGGTAGATAAAAACAAACAAGCATGTGTGATGAAGTATCCTAAGTACTACACTTGGACAGGATTTGGGGCATGGAAAGCACATGAAAAAATCCCCATAGATCTGACCAAGAGGATTGTAGTTTTCTTACTGTCATAAGAAATAATGTCCTCCAACATTTTCCCAATGCACATTGGCCTGTAATCCAGGTCCCACTAAAGCATTTCCTCATACAAATATTGTAAATTAATATTTTTGAGTTGTAGTGGTTATGATTCATTGCAGCTGAAGTCCCTGTTCTATGAGAGAGTTATTATTTGTGCTATGTTCCCCTGATTATTGAGTTACTGATGATTTGTCACTGTGTCCCCTAGTAAAGTATTTTGCTGGTTTAAACTTTGCACTCTACATGTGAGAGAATTGGGATTGCCTTTTAATGGCATGAGACTCAGGTAGAATCTGGGAGATCTCTGTAGCTAGATCTAGGTCTAGGCTTTTAGAAGAAATCCTAGATATTCTAATCCATCTTTTTTTTTGAATACCAAGAAATGGAAAAGACATTATCCACAAGGCAGGGTAAAGTAGGTAATGCCTCCTCTTGGTACTAAGTAGCAGAACAACCTGGCAAGTTGGTGGGTTATTGGCTGTCTAGGAAGGGTTTGGGAAAACTGTATCTGGATCTCTGGCTACTGCATTTAACTTCAGGTTTAAATGAATCTCACACGCCAAAAAAAAATCTTACCCAAATACACTGACTAAATTTTGTTTTCAGCTTGAAGCTCTAGGAAACCACTTTCATGGAAATCTATTTGTACATGGTTTCAACCAGTAGAAGTAAATGCTTTCCAGTTCATTGGACATTTTGCCCAGGTGACGTTAACCCAGATTTACAACTGTGACATTTCTGCATGCCTGACCCTGCTGGAAAGGTTGACTTGGCTCTCCAGGGCACCTCATTCATGCCCTACAAATCCCACTGTAGTACAGCATTCCCACAAGGGCTCTCCTGCAGAGCTGGGATGCTCTCTGCTTGCATTATACAGGTATAAGGTGGCTCTGAAGTAAAGTGCCCTGCCAATTTCAGTTTCAATTCATTCCAGGCTAGAGTATCCCTAGAGTGCACACTGCTCCCTCCTTGGCTCTGCTCTCAGCCGAGCTTACTCTGCACTGCCCTTAAACAGGCAAGAGAGCAACAGGTGCAGCATCCAGAGGGCATCTGTCCTGGATATTTTCTGCTGTTGTTTTTTTTTTTGTTGTTGTTGTTATTATAAAATACTTATTAATAACACTGAGCTGTTGTTGTTTCCTTTTCATTTGATTTCCAAAAGATGATTTGCAATATGGTGAGTTTGATCTAGCCTTGTGCATGTATGTGTTGAGAGGGGCGAGGATTATTTGGTTTCAGCTTACACAAATACTTTGCTTGAGCAGAACCAAAGTTGGACTGCTTAACCAAACAAAAACAAGACAAAACAAAACAAAAACCCAAACAAACAAAAAAAACCAAACAAACAAACAAACAAAAAAACCAAAAACAAACAAACAAACAAAAAACCCATGTTGTTGTTTTGGTGCAGAAGTTATATTCTATGAATAAACCTAATCCCAGGGCCAAGTGATTTCTGTCCGAAATTGTTCATAGGGCTTCCTCCTCATGTAGAATCTTCTTGTGTATCCCCAGCTGCAGTCCTATCATAGACTTCCAGGACAGACTGTGACAGAAGGCCCTACAAGACCTTAGACCTTCCCACCAGAAATGACTCTCAGACCGATGCCATCTGTTTATTACAGTAAGCTATGTCACTGACCCCAGGGGAGCAAGGGCTTGGCTCCTGGCTATTGAAATTACCAATGATCTATGTCTAAATAGCTGCTGCATTTACAGGGAGGCAGAAGATTTTACCAGCCATGGAAGAACTGAAGGGAAAACCCATTTAAAGAAAAACTGATTTTTATTTTTGAGAGCAGCAACAGACAAAAGTTCAGCCTCCCCTCAAACCTTGTATGTCCCAAATTCTTAGTATTGTAAGAGCCTGCAATGAAATCATTATATTAAGTTCTCTTCCCTTTCCTCAGTCAAGCCTTTTTTGCCTTCCCTAAGAAAACCACAACACAAGAAATATTCATGCATTGTTTTCACTACCTACAGTTCTATCTCTGAAAGCAATTGCAATGAAACATTTAAACAGCTGATTAAGATCTTTAAGTGTAGTCTGTAGCTTCAGAAATGTTATTTTTCCCTTTTTTGTAAATGCTACTTTATTTCTGGGGGCTTGGTGTGACTTTTTGTTTTGTTTTGTTGTTGTTGTTTTGGTGGTTGAGGGTTTGTGTTTTGTTGATGGTGGTTTGGTTTTGTGCTTTTTTTGTTGTTTGGTTTGGGTTTTGGGTTTTTTTTTAAGGAGCTTTAATAAGGAGCCAGGAAAATCCTTCAAGAAGTGGCCTACCATTCTTTGAGAAAGTTTAAGCAGTTTTCAGGCCTAGGATGTACCAGACTTGATTGTTGTACAGTATTTCTGTGATAACCATAGCATGCTGTTTAGTAGAAAATACAGATTTGAGCAACACATAATAAGTACATTTTTTTGGTGTGCAAAGCTCAGCTCATGGACTGGATGGTGTTTTCCCTTGAGCCCACTGCAGTCAGCAGGGTGTGGCGTTCCTATTCCACAGTCCTGCCTCTCCATCCTGAGTGGCTGCCTCACTGCACTGGGTGCAGAAAGGATGGCATTTTCCTCTCCTCCTTTGAATTTGCCTCTCTTTGGGGCTTTAAGTGAGACCATTAGAGTTATTGAACTTAGCATTTGGCAGTTTATATATGATAAAGGGGTTATTACACAGTGATCCCTGTATGTTTAAGTCAGCTGTGACAATCAATCAATGGACACTTTGCCTTTGACAGCACATGCTCGCATAAAAAAAATTCTCTGGCAGAGCCCTGTTAGCTAGTAATGACAGCGTAACCTCTGTCAAGTAATATACTTGATAAATTTTGCATGTGCTGTTGACTGACAGAAGCTCTGGCTTCCTGTCTGACCAGCATACACAGGCTTCAAAGAGCACAGAAACTTCTTTCTTCCCCCCAAAAGGAATGCCTAAAATCCATGTGGGTAGAGTCAGACCTTCCTCTGAGTGGGGAATAAAACAATGCTGCACGAGGGAGAGATGCTTTTATGGCTTTACAGAGCTCAATTTGCTCTTTCCCCTTTCCTTGCCTTTCTCTGTCATTCACAATTACCCGAGACTGGCCGGCTTTGCACACTTGGCTGTGCACCCTCTTGAGTGAGCAGTCCAGGCTGAAGGGATAAATCTCTCTGGTCTCTGTCTCTGGGATCTGGCTGCTCGGCTGCCCTTTGTTTAGTCTGGGTGGAGGCAGTAATTGTCTGCAGCTGCGGCTCCTGCTTCCTCGCTTGCCTTGGATAGCTCCAGAGGTACAGCCACAATGGATCCACGGAGGCATCTTGGGGTTTCTTAGCTCGCTGATGCTCTCCAGGATGTTGGTAGAGTCCAGCAGTGGCAGAGCCAGCTTGAGTGGCTGGGGCTGCCACTGGCAAGCCCAGCTTGCTGCTGCTGTCAGTGCAGGTACCTTAGGTGTACATGGCTGCATATCCTTCACCATACAGACCTCCATCAACATCTTGCCTATTGTTGGGTATAAACACTCCTGGGCTCTCACCTTGCAATGCCCTGACCATGCACAGACAGACACAAGGGGATTTCTAGCCAGCGACTTCACTGGTGTCTTCTCACCATCATGTCCAGGCCACAGAGCACAGCAGGCTTCAACCTTTCCTCTTTCATCTTCTCCTTCAGTTTGCATTTCACCACAGATACCAATGGTTGTTTTTAGTGCATTACAAAAAATTAAATTTACTTGTGAACAAGCAGAGCTCACATGAAGGAGTCTTAAATCCATTTGCTACTTCACTAATCACATGTATCTCTTTGTTTTGGACAAAAGAGGTTTTCATAATTTTCTTCCCCAGGAGAGCAATCTGATTACATGGAATTAAGTCTGACATCCTAATACATAAAGACCATCAAGCTGTGTGATCCCAGGTCCTGCACTTGGCTGTGTAAGGCAGACCCTTGAGGGAGGAGCTCACAGCAGCACCTCACTGTCACTTAATATATGGACTAATTGGAGTGTAATTTAAAATGTTTCCAATGTTCACTTGTCAGCAGACGTTCTTTACGGTATTCCAATCAAAACATGGAAAATTTTATTTTATAGAAATGTTTATGGAAAATGTTATTTAAAACCAACATGTAGGCTGCAATAATAATGGCAGAGTTTCTCTGAAATTGCAACATCACTCAGTGAAAGCTGGCAAGAATAAGAAAGTATAAACCTAGACCTCAACTGCGTGTGTACTTGTGTTCAAACCATCGCATTTAGAAAATGCATTTTAGAAAAACAGGACATTTAGGTTAGCATTTTCTGCCTTTAAAATACTCTTCTAGCGTCCATGGAGATATGTACTAATAGCAGAAAGGATTCCTGTGGGACTTCCAAAGCCAAATGTGTACTGAAACAGAGTCTGAAAGACTCTCCAAATATGAATTTTCTATATCTGTATTTTCAATTTTTTATGAACATACTTTAGGCTTTCCAGCAAAATGCAAAATGATGACTCAGGCAGTTAAATAATACTCATCATCCATCTGTCATTTATTAGGTAAATGACCACTACAGAACTTACAGTATAATAAATCTTCAAAATACATTTATGCTTTCTTTCTCTCCAACCTAGACTTGGAAACCGTATCAGGGATATTGCATGGAGATATTTTAATTATGAACAGAAAAGAATATCTTCACATTAATTAATCAGCATAATGGCAAGTGCTAAACTTTGGAAATGTAAATATAGCATTTCAAACCAGAATTGACATAGAAGATTTAAAGATGAATATTTCTTCTGATGGGAATCAGAAATCTTGATAAGATCATTTAATATGATGAAGTACGTAGTTGCACAGAAATAGTGCTTCATTTATTCACAATGAGAAACATAATTTTCAGTTAAAAAATTAAAAATTTATCATTTAAAAACATGTATGAGGCCTACATTCATAATCAGTACAGAAGTAATTTCTGATGCATACAGATCTTCTGAAAAGAGACATTTCAATAATTTTCCTGCTATGTGAAGAGTTCAGTACATACATATGATGATTAATTAGCTACCTTCCATCTGATTATTCATTTTTGGAGCTTGAAATAGTGAGGAAAGATTGTTGTAGGTGGACTTAAACTGGTCCTTAATATACAGGTTTGGGGATAAAATGCTGGGGTTTTTTTTCTAAAAAGAGTATGAGCAGAATGAATATTTCATTCTTTGTAATTAAAACTTCACTGTTGAGTAAATTCCTATTTTCTCTCCTACTGCATTTAAAATCGTAAAAAAAAATTCAATTCACTACCAAAGTGTTCTTAAGTAACATCTTGAGAGAACTATAAGCTCTTCTTCCCTATCTTCCACCTGAAAATGTGGCTAGAACATAGTTTTAAGCAAGATGAAGGATTAAACAAACAAAAAAATAATGTAAAATGAAAATATACACACTCTGCAAAAGCATAGTCAAATACATTTTGCATTGTATAAACTTCACCCGGTCTACATGGGTTTTAACATAGCTCCATGACTTTAAATAAGAAAACATCTTAAAGCACAGCCCATGGGAAACCCAAGCTTGATTAGTTTTACCTTTTAGTACAGCCTGCAGAGTGTAAAACACAGCACATCAGAATTGAATTTGTCATCTCCAGACCCCACAAGAATTTTAGGAACTAAATGGTTAGGAAGCATCCTGGTACTTCTCTTTGCTTTAATCATAGCAGAAGTTTCAATTTAAACATTCAGGAAATCTCCCTTATTTAAAGCAATCAACTTGTTGCTAACAGGGTCTGCCTTTACTGTGTTTAATTTTTTGGTATCATGTAAAACTTGATTGGTTACAGCCAATGCGTGAACAGGTCCTCTTCCTCCCCCTTCTCCCTGGGAAATGTAAAATATCCCCAGATCTTTGCTGCATCATTATCAGCCCTGCACATCCTAGTATCTGCTCAGACCAATGAGATATTAGTGCAAAACCTCAATGAAAAATGCATATCATAACTGATAGAGCCATGGCAAACCCTGTTGTCTAATAGCTCTCCTACATCTTTCAGCTGCAAAAACTTAGAATACAGTTTTTTGCCCAGTTATTTAGCTTTCTTTATGGTTAAGTGTGCCTCTTGTCATCTGTTTAGCTGTATATCCACAACACTTTTCTAAGATTGCAGACTACTCTAGATGAAAGAAGAAAGAAGAAAGAAGTCACCTTCCCTTCTCTGAGCTGTGGTGTTGGTATCCACAGAAATTAGGTTGCATGCTCAGAGAAATAACCTTTGGTAAACCAAGAGATGACTATCAGGTCTAACATTTTAAGAATAAGCACTGACAATGGAACACGAAATGAGATGTAACTTCCAGCTAAAGACAATTGGTTGGCTGGACCATAAGTAGAATTTAATATGCCACTTACACGTTTATGTCATCTGATAAAGTGTCTATAGTAAAATCTCACATGGAAACCACAGATTTTTAGCAATCCAGAGAGGTGATGCTTTGGAGCAGTCTCCTCCAACTCTGAATTTCACTTACAAGACCCAGGTCTGTGGATGTGAGTCTATCATAGCTTGGGTGAGCTCATGCCGGAAGAGCACACATTAAGGATCGGGTAAGAATGCCCTAAACCAGACAGGCTTGAAGAACATCAAGCAGTAAAACAGGTTTGGGCTATCCTCCTGGCATGTTTTGCCACAGGACAGGGCAACAGATAATGCTAAAACACACAGCTATTCCCAAAAGTGCAAAATCAGGCTGCCCATCAACTTTTGTGGGCAACTGTTTAGAGTGGCAAATTCAATGTCTCACATGGGAAATCACTGAGCTGCAGGCAATCAAACTATGAAAATTTCATCTGTCCTCTTTCCTTCATGACCCTTGTATTTTTAAGAAGAATAATGATTTTTTGGAGTTTTTTCTTTCAGCCAACATTCACTCTGTATTGAATCCCATGGAGAGACAAAGAGCAATAAGCAGACAGTGCTGCTGATAGTGACCACATTATGCTTCTATGACATTTCTTCCTTGCTGAGTCTTACTCACGTGGCAGCTTTTTCTTTTTATGGGGTAGGGAGGGATAATTAAAAGGTTTATTTTGTGTCAAAATGTTTGGGGTCTTTTCCCACTCGTTTTTGTATGTTTTAATCTGACTTTCCTGATGCTGTCTAGGTAGTTAAAAAGGTAGTCTCACAAGGTAGGAAAGATGCTGGAGAAGAGGTTTGCTTAGAAGTATGTTAGTTTTCTGAAGAATACTGTTTCAATTTTAAACAATTAACAGTAATTAGAAGTGATACTTAAATGCTTGAGTACTTAGTGTTTACAGGTAAGGATTTCACAGGTAAGGATTTCACTGGATGATGCACCAATAAAAAATGCAACTGTTTCCAGATTCATATGGTGTTTCTATTATTTGCAAAGTCTAGAAAGACTCTGACTTGTTTCATTCTCATTTGTGAGCATACTTACATCAGAAACCTTAATGAGCAGTAATGCTGAAATACCCACCAGAAAGAAATTATTCCATCTTCCTAAATACGTATGGACACTTTTGAGACCAGATTTGCTCCAATAAGTTCTTGCAGTTCCCAAAAGTACTTCCAATATAGATTTTTAAAAATAATGTATTTTCTTATATTTTTTCCTCAACTTCATCCAGATGTCTAGAACCAAATACAAAACCTAGGACTAGCTATTTGTCTAACTCTTTGAAACACTTAAACTTGTGTGTTTCTCTCTGAAAGCTATGAAAACTTTATTCTACAGGCAGTAAAACTCTTGCATTTTAGTTTTACTGGGATTGTTACAAATGCTGCAACTTATAATCAATGTAATTAAAGTGAGCGTAATACATTACCTTTAAAATGGTAAATATTGTTGATTTATGCAAATGGTAAAATTGTGGAACCTATATCAGGAAAAGCTTTCATATTTACTACTTAGGTTTATTTTTTCAGAGCCACTATCCCAGTCTAAAACTGAACCATCCTTGACACTGCTCTGAACAGGGAATCTGTGCTTATCTGATCACAACCAAAAAATTGATATGAAATAGCCAGAACAGCCATTAGGCTTGTACTGAGGGGCTGATATTTCCAGGTGTGAAACTGTACTGCATTTCTCACCTTACAGCTGTTCTCTTGCCTACAGCTGCAGTCTACCAAAATGGAAGTAGTATTTTAACACTAAGTTCTCTCACACTTCTGGAGTGGAGGTGAACCTCAACATAAAAGCTCCTGCTTTATGACTCTGCAGACCAATGTTTCATGTGCAAGAACAAGATTAATTTAGGTTCCTGTCTGCAAGACGCTTAGCCTCAAATTGTGCTTTCAACATTTTGGTAGCTTGCTATTTTGGATCTGCAGGTTTTGGCCTTTATCTGATATATACAGTTGTGTCAAATTGAAAGGTGTGAATCTGATAGAAAAAAACCCCAAACAAATCTATCCAGATATTATAGACAGGATATGCACAGAATGAGGAATTAAACCTGTATAGAATGAAGATTTGCAGTGTGGTGTTTCCATGAAGAAATACATACACATTAAATAACTCGAGTTTAGAAAAACCTCGAGTCTTAATGAAAGCTGAAAAAACCTCACACTGTAAGGACAGAAATCTCTCAGCACAAAGGCCTATGAGATCAAATTCCAATACTTGCAATAATTATTGTATAAATCTGGATTAAACTCTTTTAAATCAATGGACTTGCTTTATTATCACAACTATGGAAACAATTGGCCCACTGAAAAAACAATGTTAGTAAACATCTATCTGGGCAATTTTAAGATAAAATAAAGGTCTGAGACATTAGATGCAATCTCTTATAATGATTAATACATGAGAAGACTTATAGGTCCAAACTTCCAGCTCAGATATTACATTGAGACTCAAGAACGATATCTAGAAATGTATTGCCAATACCCAAACTTTCAGAGAATATTGTGCTTAAAGATCCATAGAGAATAGTAAATCTTATTTTTAAATTATTTTGTCATATTCTTTGCTGTACGGAAAAGGTTGATTGACTCATTAAATAGGCAACCAGCAAGACATAATACAGAACATTTGAAATTGACAATAATCCATAAAAAAATGACCATGTTGAGAGAAAGCTGAGAAAGGGTTAAGACAGAGAAGATATACACTGAAAAGATCACAATATAGCTGAACCGTGTTATGTAAAACTTTTAGATATTTTCTGTCTTTCTAAGTTTTCCTTAAATACATATATATAAATAAACTGATTTATTTACTGTGAGTTATGTGGTAGACATAATTAAAACAAAGCCATAAAAATTCATTTTAAACACAAAATAGGCTAAAATACTTTAAGCAATAAATTTTGTCATTTTCATTTAACCCTTTAGGATAACAGAAAGTTTTTCTCTACTGTACATGGCTATGTGTATGTGTATTTGCTTGCTAAGAGAAGAGAGAGATTAGAAATTCTTAAGTAACTTAGAAGACTTATAACTTCAATAGCTAAGTAGACCTGTGGAATTTATTTCCCTGTGTATTATATTCCTGGTAGAATTGAATTTAAAAATACCCTAACAAAATATACTTTTCCCCTTTTTTCAGATCTGTTTTTTCCTTTAGGTTCAGCCTATTGTGCCATCCTTAAAGCCAATTTTCATAGACCTGGCTTCAGGTTGTAGTACTCAACACCTCCAAAATGCAGGCTCTGAGGGTCTTGTCTGAATTAAGTCACCTTTAACAGTCAGGCATGCAAACCCCCTTGTATAAAAAGAGAGGATTTAAAATGGATTAAGTTAATGAGAAGAATCACCATCGGTGACCAAGTGTCTCAATTCCCTTAAGTGCCAGTAACAGTAATAAAAATCCTGAAATCCCAGGAGACCAGGGAGTGAAGAATTTCTCTAAGGAGCTGTAGACCTTTTTGCTGGAAACACCATCAGAAACAAGTGGGAGGGAGGTAGAGAGGTTTGTAGAATCAAGGCTGGGGTGTACATTGCTTTGGTCTAGAGAACAAATCCAGAAAGGGCTGTGTCCTGAACCTCTGGGTCTGGCAATTCCACAAACACTTAAGTCCCTCAAAGGTATCTTTTCTGACACTGCTTTGGCCATGAGATCTGAGCTGTGTGGTTTTTCCTCTGTGTTGAACTCAGAAAGTGAAGAATCCAAAAGACGGGGGCACCTGAAAAATTTTCAGATTTCTCTGAACACCACATTTGCCCAACAGGTCTGTATACTAATAATTCACTCTGTAGTAAGAAAATCTTTATTAAGGTCAAAATAACTCTGAAAAAAAATATAAATCTTTCTCATATGGAAGAATAACATCAAGCAGAGGGATAAATATAAACCAGCACATAAATTACAATCACTATATATATATAAAATCAGCAATACAATGTGATTTATGAGTATAGCCTGTGATCCAAGATGCTGGTAGGTCCAACAAGCACATATAACTAAAATAAAGCCAGGCTTTCCAGAGTGGCCTGTTTGAAAAACCTATGTTATTATTAGGTTGCTAGTGCATTCACTGCATGTAAATCAATCTCTTCACTCTACGTGCTGACAATGGCAGCTCTGGTCATGATAAAATCTTATTATATCAGAGCATCAGCACTCCCACCTGCAGTCTTCATTTATTATTTGTATGTTTAGGTTTTTGACCAAGACAGCTCCCAAAAATGGTAACTTTTTGCTTTCTCAGTATGGCCTTCCTCTTATTATACAGCCTTTTCCTCTAGTCCTCACTCTATGGATTCCTGCTCTTTTGCCTGTTATTAACTTTCCTTCTATATCAGACAAAATCACAGCCAGGTTCCAAAGACTTTTTCTCCTTTTTTTTCATTACTGGCCAGAGAGGTTATGAAGTTGTTAGCTGACAATGAAGCATGTAGCCCTTCTATTTTACTGCAGTGACACTGGGAGTCCAAGGTGGGGCTGAATGGGGCTGTGAACAACCTGATATAGTGGCAGGTATCTCTGAGGGAGCTTGGAACTGGATGATCTTTAGGGTCCTTAGAGCCCAAATCAGTCTATGATTCTACAGAATCAGATTTCATTGAACCAATATTCTATATTAGACTTCAGAATGGCTTTGGGGAAGCCATGTGCCAACAGTCATCCAAGGTAATGATGCAAATTAGTCCTAGGAAGTTTTCTTTCAGCAGAGCAAAAACACTCGGCAACAACGGAAGTTTAGCCTGTTCTGAAAATCCATTTTGCATAGATAAATGTCCTTGGCTTGCCTGAGTCATGAAGTTTTGGTTCGGGGGTTGTGCTAAGGTGTGGGAGCTATGTGGACATCTCTTTCTGTCTCATTTTTATAGGCTGAGTTTGCAGGCAAACCACAAAACAGATCAGTTGGAAAGATGAAGTAATTTAGCTATTGTTGGCTTCAATCTAATCTGTATTAGAGGTTTCTTAAATTGTTCTGAATTCTTGCCCAGTATCTGCAAGTGGAACAACTCTGTGTACAGTTCAGGGGATCAGTCATGTCACCAGTGTCACTCCAGTGTGACACAGAGGGCAAATGAGACAAGAGAGCCTGCAGCAATATCCAGTAGTGATGAAGAGAAAGACACTCTTAGGCTTGTGCTCCTGATTCTCAATGAGTTCATTGATTCAAACACGAAAAGAAAGAAATTAGAAAGGTCAGCTGGTATTACTACTTTCTTTATTATCCCGTGTCTCTGGAGTTCTGTTATTGTCTTCACGTGTTATGGTGAATGAACTCAGTAAATGACTTATGTCATGCCCTAATTAGTGCTGCCAAAGGAGGCTAATTTAATTAAATTACGAGACAAAGACATAAAGGGGATGTATCCTTCTCTAATTCAGAGCAGTTATGAACTTCATTAGTAAGGTTTGGAATGGTTTACAATTCTGCGCTTTCATTTTGAAGTTCTGGACAATATTGAAAGTCAAATATAAAAACCACTTTCTCATCCAAATAGACCCTTATCTCAGCTTCCAATTGCATATCTAAAAATCCCAGAATTTCCTCTCAAAAAAAATTAAGGGCTTAGGTGTAGCAAATATTCTTTCCCCTCTTTGTGTCCCCATAATCCCCTCAGTGCTTGCTCTACTGCTGGTTTCACTGCCCTCCCTGTTCCTAGATCAAATAAGCAGGGCAGGACAAACTGCAGCACCTTCCCCTTGGGGAGCTTGATAAGTGACCTGTGGACTTCATCTGCCTTGTTTTGATCCTTTCAGGTTTTTTTAGAGGCTGTAGTGGATATCCATCTCACTACTTTAGGAAAAATGAGTTGTTTTTTTGTATTTGCTCCAAAGTTTCACCAATTAAATATGTGAAAACAGGATGAAGGAAGCTGTAGATCAAGCAAACTGATGAAGAAAAGCCTTGCATGACCCCAAAACACTTCATTTTCTTTCCCACTCCACCTTTTTTCTTGTTTTGTCAAATATAATAATTTTTTCCTTTTTTCCTAGTTCCTACTTTGGAGTGTTTTTGGTTATCTTTTTTAAAGGACAGTTGTTTGTCATGCTCTGATGGTTGCAGTTGGACTTAAGCAGCTTACCCCGCAGAATGAAATGTAAAGCAAAGATTTTTTCAGTACATAGACAAGTATTTTATATACTGTGATTTTCGTGGGAGGTTATTTTTTTGAAACAGTTCATAAAGCAACTGTGTTGTGACCGGAAATTATTTCTAGAAGTCAACCACTAGGTAATTTCTTGCTCCTGCTCTCATTTATATTTTCTTAGTAAGTTTAGTGAAATTAATACTTCTGAAATAACATATTTTTGGCTTCACTAATAGGAACATAAGAACAAATTAACTGAAGGCCAGTGAAGTTTCACTATGTTACCCACGGTTCTGTCAATCTTTCTAGTCTTTGAGTTTCTTTTAATTTCATAGTGAATATTGTGATTTTCTTTACCTTATATTTAAATCTTTCAGCAATACAAACTGAAGGCATGGATACAAAACTTTGAGTTGACTCTGATAATGGACATCTTGTTTCCATCTTTCTTTTCCTTTCTAATGATGATGACCTCACTCCTTTTCTGTAGTTGAAAATCACATTTGTGACTACCAATCAGTCACAGGCTTTAGGCCAAGTGTCACTCACATCTTCAGACTTCTATGCCACTAATGATTCGTAAAATCTTCCTGGGGTTACAATATTTGCACCTTCACAACTAGACAGCTAAGGAAAACAGAAGCAGGCAAAGCCTGCTGCATTATTTTGGCATTTCAGCTACTTTCCTGCACTGAGAGAGCAGGCATAACAGTTCCACTCAGGAGAAGGTTAGTAATGAAGTGGTCAGTCTCGTGTCAGTGCAATGCAGTAAGCTGTCAAAATGCTGTCTGGTGTCTCTTGCTCCTCTCTGTTTTCCTTTGCCACTGCTCCTTTTTGTCTTCCAGTTTCCACTCTGACGGTCAGGGCAACTCAAGCGAAGGCTGTTTCAGAGACTCCAGCTGTGCTACTGACAGTTTTAACATCTCCCATCAACGCAGACATTAAACTGGAATAATAAAAACGTGATCACACATGAGAGAGAAGACAGGGAAAACCCTCTTGGCAGGTTTGTGCATCTGAGAGGGACAAAGGACTTGCATGCTATCCGTAATTCTCATTTAGTCAAGACCTCATCTAGAGCAGGCATAGCCTCCTATGATATTTTGTAATGCACACAGGCACAGATGAAACTATCACTACCAACACAGTCTTAATCTTTTTTTTTTTGAGCAAAGAAAAGCAGCACATTTGCAGTGACTTTACCCAATCATGTGATAGAGAATTCTAAGGACCTAATTAAAAATTAACAGGAAAACAGAAAATAGAGCACTGAGATTTAAAAAAAAATAGGAGGAATCTTAACTGAAGGAATTTTTGAATACTCTGGAGTCATTTAACAGCAGCAAAAACAATTCTGTTTGGTAATTTTTAGACTTGGACAGTTACTGTGCTTTGGGGGATGGGAAACAAAGGAAATGACAAAATCATGTGCTTAAAATTATGTTAAAATAAGTGAGCAAGTCTGGAAATGAGGAAGACTCACTTTCTACCTGCCATCTCCACTGTGACTGCCTAGACATTCTCTTTGGAGAAGGAAACAAAATCCACATGGTGGCTTACCATAGGGAAAAAAAAAAAAATTTACACAGACAGACACTTTGCTGTTTCCACTATATCATTAAATCAATTTAGAGCTGCTGCAACCCCTTTTGCCCAGGGAAGGATGTATTTCTCTGCAAGCCTTTCTTCCTAGCTTTATTAAACTGTGAATACAAGAATCATGCATGACCTGCAAAGGATATAAGGTCAGCTGGGTTACATCACTTTTGGTATGCGAACCAGCTGTCAAAAATCCAATAACAGTACACTCTGAGAGATTATGGAGCTGGAGAACCCTAACATAGGCAAAGCATAGAGAGTGATTTTTCAAAGAGGTGTGTGCTGTCATCGACGTCGGAGAGCGAAGCAACGAAATTTCTTCAGCGGCCTTTGGAAACAAACCTTGTAGCAGTAAGATATACACAACCGTCTTAATTTAGCCCTTTCATTTAAAAATGTCAACTTTTGCAGGAAGTTTTTGACACTTTCAACTTGGTAAGTAACTGAGCCCTGGAACACAAATTCTCAGTGCTTTTCAGGTCACACTAAGCACTGTCTCTAAACTAGTCGGAAGTCGGTACTACTTCTGCCACTCTAATACTATAACACACACAGCCAACGTCTCACTGCTAGTTTACCCAGTGTGTGACAATCTGTGATGCATTTGCAAACTGTTTTGATCAATCATACAAACCTCATGTAACTAAATTAACAAAATTCCTCCTTAATACTTAACAATTCAGTGTAGTAATAACCATAATAATTACAGCAAAGTGGAGAGTTCAGTGAAAATTAGGTGTGAAAATAGATAGTAGATGTATTAATTAGCCCAGAACAAGAAAGGCTTCTAGGGTCTTGTCACTGTCTGATCTTACAATGTCAGCCATTCATCTTCACTGAGGGAAGAGCTCTATGTGGGGGCTGGAACTTCAAGATGACTTTTAAGAGTTCTCTGTAAATCTTTGCAATTTGATTTTTGCTACACATTGACCATTGTTTCAGAATGGGTGGTACTTACGTCCTAAATCGCCATTTGAAATGGGGCTTGCACTTCTTAATTTGCAATCTGCTTCACCAAGCTGTTTTCTGACACTCTTCTTGCAAATACAGCAACAGCAAAGACACTGAACAGCATACCTTTAAGTGTTATGCAATCTATTAAAATCCTGATTCTTAGGGCAGTGCATTTTCTGTACAGACACATGTATCTCACTAGCAGCTGTTCCCAACTATATTGAAGTCTCTTATTTTCAGGTTTTTCCAACTGCTTTCCCAAGCCTTTCCTTTTTTTCCCTACTGACAACCATGTCACATAAAAATGTTGTCAGATTAGCTTCTAATGGCTTTGAAATGTATCATAAGAGTGAAAAAAAAAACAAACAAAAACATCTCAAGAGACTAGCTTCTTTTTTTTATGTTAGTCTGGTATTTTTGGCAAAGTTATGAAAAAAAACTGACCATGAATCTTCACATTTTTATTGCGTGAATGACAAAATACGAACCTCTACAAGAAGCACATAATTTTTGAAAAAATATTTCTGCTACAAAATGGAGATAGAAAATTGTGTGTAGATAGAGGTGTGTAGGATGAAATAAATTTTTAATATGAAAAATGTGCATCTTTATCAGAATATCCAGTTTAGAAACTGCATAAATTGATAAATGAACTTTGTTACCCTAGTAATGATTTTTTGCTACAGAAGCAGCAGCAGGAAGGGAAATGCCAAGTACTTTACCAACATCAACATGTTAGAAATTTCAGGTCCTCCATTTGAGCAGCAATGAATGAACGATAAAACATAAGGCATTAGTCATACCAACTACCTTGCAAATACCATGTAGAATCAATTGCTGGAAACTCTTTGGTAAATACTATAAACAAGAAATGTATTGCAGAAATTAGACTGCCTTACTCATGGAAAGACAAGCTATTCTTTTCAAAGGTATTCTTTTCAAAGGACTATTCAACCAGCTGTACCCTGTACATATTCAATATTAGAATATATCACTAAGGTGTACATATAACAATGAGGTGGACGATGGGGAAAAATGAAGTTTTATAACATATTTGTCATTCAGTTTTCTTTTCAAAGTACTAAACGTGGTTCACTCGTTTTAAGCTCCTGCTCTTTGCTAGAAACATTTTGATTATTTCAGCCCATTTCCCAACAGCAGTGATATTTAGACCAGGATTTGTGTGACTGTAAAAAGTACCTAAGAAAAGTAAATGTAATGGCAGATGAATTAATTTTACTGTGCAGAAATTCTGTATTAGAAGATTTTGAGTAAATATCCAAATATCAGAAAACAGGTTGCTATTACTGTATGAGTAAGGCAGAAAACATATCCAGATCATTGTGCTGTTTATCATGAAAAAGCAAGATTGTTTTTAGAAACTCAAGATAGATAGTTCCACCACAGAACAATGGGGATTTGTTTCCCAAGTACTTTCAAACATACTTTCCTCACAAACTGGATTATGCTTCTCTTACTTTGTCTTATTCTTTCTGTTCTCTCTTCCATTATCACAGTATCTCCACTTTCTTTAGTGTCACTTTTTCAGCATTTGCAATATATTACTGTGTCCCCTCGTTAATCATCACCCAGACATAAAACACTGGTAGCATTTTAGGAATGTCCGAAGTTTCTTACTGTAGGAATACTCCCAGCTTCTTTCACCAAGATAAAAACTTCTGGCCTTAACTCTGGGTTTGGCTTCCAAATCCTTTTGCCTTGTTGCAGATTTCAGAAGTGCAAATACCTAAGGTAAATATTCCAGTATTTCAGTAGTGCAAATAGCTATTGTAAATACCACCACCATTATTCATAATGATAAAATATTAAAGTCTTTAAATAGAGGTATTTCAGACTGGCCTCCAAATTACATGTCTCTAGCAATATTTTTCAGCAGACAATAATAAATTGTGTGAAATACAAGAGATTTTGTTGTACAATGAGAAGTTTAGTGTCCAATTATGAGACTGCTTTCAGCCAAAAAATTGGGAAAAATACAACATGTTAAAGCAATGAAAAATTTTCTGCACAGAATTTCTTTTTCTGAATTCCCCCAATGTTTGAAACAACCATCAAGAAAGAAGAATAAAAAAGATTGTGTTATTTTGGAAATGAAACAGAGGTGAGCTGAAGAAAACTTTTAAGGTTTCTTATCTAAGTAATGTGAGACACACGGCTGAGATACAGTCCCCAGGTTCCCAGTGGAGGTCTGATCTAGCGCCTGTGTGTATATCTCTTGCATCTGAGTGCCTCAGCAGCAGGAATGTGTTGAGTTTCAAAGTTCCTGTGGGGAAGAGGAGTATTACTGGCACTTTTTACAGAAGGGATGGTGGGGCAGAGGACACAGTAGTTCCTGGTTCACAAATTCTGCCAGTGATGGAAAAGCATCAGGCCTTCCTTCCTCTCATCCCACAGCCTCATTACCCTTCTCTTTGTTCCAGCAAAAGCATTCATGCCACCATCAATCAAATCCTCAAATGGAGACGTTCCTGTGTTAAAAATGAAATATTTTCTTCTTTTGTGGAGGGGAAGACACCTGAAACAGACCTAGCATTTGCATGCCCAGTCTTGCGTCCTGGTGTAGCACCTCTGCTTGACGCAGCTCTCCAGAGCCTGGCTAGCTCTGACCCACCACATTATGGTTTGGAAGGGCCGCGCTGAGTGTGGGGAACTGTCACTGCAGGTGTTGTGTCAGTGACAGAACCTTGGAGCTTTGGCTCTATGGAGGCAGAGCGCTGTCAAGGGAGAGACGAAGGGGAGAGGAGGCTCTTCTGCTCTCGGGATCTAAAGGCACGGTTTATCATTATTGAAAGGAGCAGAACAAAAGAGCCCCGAGCACAGCTGTACAAGCGGTTCTATAGGGTTACAAATTAAAGGGTGGGCATAAACAGTAAACTAATAAGGGAACTATAGGGGAGGATTCTAGGGTGGGGTTTACAGAACACAATCCAATGGGGACAAGGGGAGGAGAAAAGGGGTCACATGGGCTAAGGGGCCTCGAGGTTTAGGGGATTTCCAAGGGGGTGGATATTTCAGGGATTGGCCCATGTGGGGATTGACAAGCGAAGGTCTGGAAGGAGGAGCAGGGTTTGGGTGATGGATGGGAAAGGTACTGGAATAAGGGGAGGAGACACATTGAAGGGCAGTTTAGGGGAGGGTACAATTGAGGAAGAAACCATTGGGACCAGCAAACGGGGGGGAACATAGAAACAAACTACAATAATATAATTAACAATGAAATCGGGAAAAAACATGCGCTGCAACATCTGCTGACTGAATTGCTGCTTTTGGTGGCATCTCTGGACCTCCTTAGCACAGAAAATCCTGTGCTAAATCCTGTGTGAGACTCCAATGTGATTTGTGCAAAGATGACTCTGGTAAAGCAAGGAAGCTGCAGCTGCGGGTCCCAGACTTTAGGCAGTAACTAATGGCTGCATTAGCCTTCCCTTCAGTGCTGAGCTGGGAATTACCCTAACTTAAAGTATAAGTTTCTAGAGCTACAAAGCATCCAGCAGTAGCCAGCAAAAATTTATTAAGCGCATAGGTAATATGAGTAATCTTATTAACATCCTTCCAGGACTAACTCTCATGTTACTGAATTCACTCTATGCCAATAATATTTATAAAAAGATCTTTAGCTGATCCATCCTTAATTTTGTTTGTAAAAATAAAATAAAATTTTTAGAAAACACCCAAAGGACAAAGGGGAAAATAAAGTCCATTATAGGAATTGTCACTGGAACAGTTTAAAAATAATTGAATGTATAGCTGTGAGTACTGCCTACAATGTAAAGTAGCAGCAGGTATAATATTTCTTCTCTCTAGGGAAGAAAAAAGGGTGGGCTGGAATGAAGGCAGTATACACCAGCCAGCACTTTGTTGGCACATACATATACAGAGACATCTTTTCCATCTTATCCTGAAACTGTGGGCATTTGGGAAGAGCAATTTGGCCATATAACAGCCCCCTGCAACAGTATGTATTCAAAATGGAGTTATTTTTTGACTCTTATTTCAGCTCTGCATTTTACTGCATTCATCATGCCCACACACAGACTCTCATGCTGTCAGTCTCCAAAGGATGATGAAGTTGGAACGAGAAGTTAGAGACAGCTTTTCATCTTCATTCAGTGTTCTCATTCTCCCTGTTTCCTGGTGAGGACATAACTCACAGGAACAGAGGTTTTCCAGAAAGAGCTGGAGCTTGTAAAGGTATCACATTCGTTCCTTGGTTGTTGGCAAGTGGCCTTAAGCTAGAGGAGCCCTCTCCAAGACCATGCCATGGTCATTACTACCCACTCTTTGTTGCTACAGATCCAGATAATGCCATTGATCATTTCATTATTATTTAATTGATAATTTCCTTGAAATTATTACTCTATTAGGCTATGTTCAAAGGTGCTCAGGGTCTGAGACCAAATGACTTAGATTTGAGACAACTCCATGTACTGCAGAGAGAAAGGGCTAGGTGGGATGCCCTGTGAAGGGTAACAGAAATACCCAAGGGAGCAGCAAGCTAATGAGGATTCATTAGCTCAAAATAGCTTGGCAGTCTGGCTTCTTGCACCTCATCTCAGTAAAAGCTGGTACTCAAAGCTGTGGGTCAATATACGGCCTGACTCTGCAGTGAAGACATGCTTAATGGGTCTATTACATTTTCCACATAAGGGAAATCCACCACTATTTATATCCAGCTTAGTACTTCAGATTCAGGCAGAATACTTCTGAAACTACATCCATCCAATAATAATAGCATCTGTCTCGCAGATTAACTATCACATTGTGTTTTTATTTAAACATCATCACTGAGCAATCACTCACTAAATTATTTAAAGGAAACAACAAAAAATTGTTTTAAGGTCACAAGGAGGATGTCAGTGAGCCAGTATTAATAAACATTTTAAAACCTGGAAGATTTCATTTTAAGGAAGTGTAATAATGCCTTTCTTTGGCATATGAATTCTATATTTTATATTTATGAAGATGGACATTTCTGAAGTGTTTAATGAGCAGCAATATAGTTCCTCAGTTAAAATGCAGAGCCTTATACTATTTTTAATATTATCCAGTAAGTAACTCAGTGCCATATGCTTCTGTAGTTTGACTGCCAAAGAATGCAGCAAGTTGCTCTGGAGGCTGCCTCCACACCCCAGCCAAAACCATGTTTGTGGTACAGAGCTATTGATGTCCTACCAGTATGGAACTTAAAAGTGGCCCCACAGAGGAGTTATGCAGAGGTTCTGCTAACTCCATTGTACAGGATGTGGCTTGGACCCATGTGTGGAACTGGGGCAAAGCTTAAATACTAGACATGCTACACTGGAAAAAGACGGTACAATCTTGCAAACTGCGAGGTGCTTACTCCTCTGGGTTGCCAGATGACCTCTGCCCCCCAGTAAGCCACATTCTTAACTTTCATGCACCATCTTAGGGCATATTAAATATTTTAGACTGGGAAATGGCAAGAGAGCCAGTGCACTTCTAACCGCTGCTGCTTCCCTCTCATCTTGGCAGGTATAGGTGACTGAGCCAGAAATACATGTATGAAGGTTAGAGAAGGGGAAAAGAAAAAAGAAATTATCATCAACAATAAAGTGTGAACACAAACAGAAATTGAAGAGGTCTGTTGGTTGTACACATGCCATTATTTTGTTGTTCTGCAGTGCGTTATATTGGTTATTTAGTACAACGTTTCCCTGTTATATTCAGAATGAAAATATTTACTTTTTAATTTTTTGTCATTCTTGTTTAAGATTAGGCTCCCAGTTTGCACTGGCTGGATTGCTTTCATAGACTCTAACAAATAAACCTTTGTATCCCCATCTTATTTTTTAACACCGTGCAGAATAGTTCTGTTGTCTGGTAATCATGAGGATATGCAAAAAATTCCAGTGTTTTTACTCAGCATATGAGTACCCATTGATCACCCCAGCACTAATAGAAGTCCCAATAATCTAGAAACCAGACCCCAAGATGCGTACCAGGGCCTCCTTAAGGTGAAGTTCCCATAGCACTCTCATCCTGTGAGGATTGCAAAAATGAAGAGAGCAAGACTCATTAGAACAAGAAATTGCTACATTTCTAGATCAGTTTATTTTGTTATAGTAGTGCTGATTTGATGGTAAAAACGTGATGTGATGAGGACTCTGAGCTCAAAACCTAGTGGCATTTTTCTGGCTGCAACAGCTGGTCTGTAAAAAGACAGATAATCTCTGTAGACTTTGTTTTGCTAAATGAAGAGAGACAAAACTGTTTTCTCCCCTTTCCACAAAGCAGCTGAACCTCCTAAACCTCCTACGCTTAATATGACAGAAAACAACAATTAAAATAAAATTTACCTCACACATACTCCAGTCATAGCCTATTCGGATATTTTCCATATAATTTAATATTTTCTGCCTAAAAATATAATGGTTGAGAAGGGACATAAATGGAAACAAAGGAGCAACAAATCTGAAACAGATGTTAGGAAGCACTCCCAGCACAGGAGAGCTGATGTGCTGAAAAGCTACCTGGGGCAGGACTTAAAAAGATGCCTCTTAAGAAAGCGTGTGAGGAAGAGCAGAACAATGGAAGAAGGCTTGCTTTAGATACCTCCCTGTCCTCCCTCCCTCCTCATACCATCGCCTCAGGGAATTCTGCTTTTCTTACACAGCACGATTCTGTGGCCCATTCAAGCCCACTCCAAAACAGAAGCAAAAATTTGAGGGAGAAATTTTGAGTGAATTTCAGGTTAAAAGAGAAAGAATGAGTAAAATCACTGTTGTGTTCTTTCGCCTCCAATAGAAATAAGCAAGTTTCGCCTAGGATGAGACTCTAAAGAGATTAAAACTTACCCAGTATCCATTCATGCCATTAGTACTTTGTTCATGAAACAGTTAATTTTCATAGTCTGGAAGATAATGGGAAATTAATTTTTAACCAGTGTTGATGACCATGTTGGTAGCTACACATTTTACAGTGAACATTTTGGGTATGTCTCTAAAAATAACAAACCTGTTGAATAGAGCACCCACTGTGATTAGCCCCACTCAGACCGTTAAGTTATCCTTAATGATTAATATTTAAAGTATCCTGTAAAGTACTCTGCAATCATTGGCATCATGCTTCAAAACCGTGAGAAAGACAGGCATAGCACAGGGGAAAATGAGTCAAAAAGTAACATGGATTTCTTTGCCAGAGACCTCAGCACTCACAGGGTTCTCAATTCCTCTATTCCTGTACTCATTCCTCATCTCCCACCCCCAGTTTGCTATGGTTACTTTGTCAAAGAGGATATTTGCATGTTTCTGTCTTTTTAAATGCGGACGGAAGCCCACAGGGGGACTCATTCCCTCAGGAAAACAGAGGGTCTGTACTGAGTGATTTCGGGGGAGAATTTTCAATTCTCCACACTCCTAAATCATGTGGAGGCTCTGCAGAGCCTGTTTGTCGATGCCCATGGGACATGTACCAAGGATAGCAGTAATGAGGAACCAGGAGGTAAGCTCTGCATTGCTGAATTAGTGTAAATAATGAAGCCTGAGCTACATTACAACACCTATGGCACACAAGTAGCTAAAAGGCAGGGCTTTAGCAGCAATGTTCTTGATCATCAGATTCAGAAGGCAAAACTCAGGCAACTCTAGTCTATTGGCATTTCTAGAGCAACAGGTAAGTACCAGGAAAGAATGGTACTTTTTTGGCATGTGGTTTTAAACAGTTCCTGTCCAGAATTATTTTAGTATCTCTTCATGCCTTCATGGGACAAGGAAAATATACAGAATCACTCACCACCTTCTCCTTCAGGAAGACTTGTTGAGTATGTCACCTGCCATTGATAAGGGGGTAACTCAAGGAAGAGGCTGATTTGACAAGCAGAGCTGAGTATCACGTTTGCAATGACTTCTTTCTGCCCAGTAGACGGGTGCATGTTTCCATTACAAACACATAAAGTTTGCTTTCTTTCTGGCCCAGAAATACTGTTGTCTAAACTACAAAAGTCTGTACTATGGAAGAGATGCAGCATCAGAATTCAAAGCCAAAATATTCCATGTCCACTAGGAAACCCAGTTATTTCTTGTTGAGCTCGGCCCACTTAAGCAAAACATTTGCATTACTCACAAATCAACAAGAGCCAACATGCTTAGAAATCAGAGTAGTTATATCAAACCCTTCTGCATGTCCTTCTTTTTTGAGTGTCACTGCAATGAAAATCCTTTGCAGCTGTCATGTGAGTGGATGACACCAATGATGCCTGCAAGGGATATGCTCTGCTTATGAAATGGTCGTATTTTGGTGACAGATGACACACATCGTCTGTTGAATAACAAGGGTTTGTTAAGGTAGGCTCTGCATGTACATTTTATAATCCCATTTCAGTAACTAGATTCTGGATAACAAAATAAGAAAGCTCCTCATTTCTAAAAGCAACTCTCTTCTTATTAGGAGAATTATTAATGAAGATACTGTGTGTGTGCTGCTGGCACGTTGGTGATGTTTGTTCAGACTGACTTCTTCCTACCCCTTTCAGATTCTTCCTTCATGGTCCTTCTTTGAAATCTTGTACAAGTTCCTACATCTTTGGTGCTACCAGTTTTCTTTGAGGGTTTGTCTTCTGAGCCAGCATATGCTGATTGTGGGGCAGTAAAATGTTAGTGGGCCACAGTTCTTTACATGGATATTTTTTTACTGTTGTCATAGTGTAGCCAGTTAATAACACAATCATCTCATATTCTGCTCTTCAGGCCAATCTGTCCTGCTCTTTGGAGACATGCTTTGGTTGGGATTTGCTGCTGCTTCCATCTGTCAGAGGTTTTCCCATCAAGTCTCTCTGTGGTTCACGTGCTTTGCTTTCTCACCACATGGAGCAGCTATGAGGTGAGCCGCTTAAGAGTCTCCTCTTGCCATTTTTCACCAGGAGCCTCCTGCCATTTTTCTTTAGTCTCAGCTACCTGTAGTACTTGAATCTGGATTATTTTAGCATGTTCAGCAAGGCTACTTGATGGTTGAGCTAGCTCACAGTATCATAGAATAATTTATATAGGAAAATATCTCTAAGATCATCAAGTTCAATCATTAATTTAGCACTGCTGTATTCGACACTAAATCATATCCCTAAATTCCCCGTCCACATATCTCTGGAACACTCCCAGGAATAGTGATTCCACCACTTCTCTGGGCAGTCTGTTCCAATGCTTAATCACTCTTTCAGTGAAGATATTTTTTCTGATATCCAAACTAAACCTCCACTGGTGCAACTTGAGACTGTTTCTTCTTGTCCTGCCACCCATTATGTGGGAGAGGTTGACCCCCACCTAGATGCAACCTCCTTCCAGGGGAGCTGTAGAGAGCAATAAGGCTCCTTCAAGTATCCTTTTCTCCAGGTAAATACTCCCAGCTCCCTCAGCTGCTGCTCAAAAGACTTGTGCTCCAGACCCTTCACCAGCTCCATTGGCCTTCTCTGGACATGCTCTAATGCCTCAATGTCTTGCATGTAGTGAGGCGCCCAAAACTGAGCACAGGATTAATTATTAATCTCTTGTGGTGAACACTGTCTTTTCCCTGTTTTTTCCATGGGGGCTCAGGGAAGGCCGGCTTGTGATCAAACCAGAGTTGACTTTGATGATCCTTGTGGGTCCCTTCCAACTCAGGATATTCTGTGATTCTATGAAACTGCCCTCACTGATGAATTTTTTTAAGCAGTCAGTAATGTAGCATAACCCATTATGAGAAACCCTTGATTTCCTTACCACAAGCCTCGCTTGTTTCACAGATAGTTTAACTTCCAGACACTGAAGTGGAAAGGGGCTATAAATGTGCAGCCCTTTCCCCTGAAAGTGAGCCATGAGGATCTATGCAGGGCATGGCAATTGCTCTGAGAAATAGATATGGAAGAAGGATTTACCCCAAGATGGAATTGTGTCCCTCTATGTCAATACACATAAGTTAAAGCTGTCTTTCTAGCATGGTTCATGAAAAGATGTTAGAGGGAGGAAGAGCTGAATTCCACTTCATGAAATATAGGTATGTAAGCGAGATTGTAGGGCAGTTCTTTATGAAAAACAGTGAAAAACTGTGGAATAACTGTGGAAAATACAATTTATTCACAATGCTGAGAATGAATAAGGGTCCCCAGAGTTCCCTTGCCTTCACAAGCTACCTAAATCAAGGCCGCAGTCCAACCACAAATTAATTGCTGTTTTCAGTATGTCCCAAACTCCATCAAGTTGCTTGTAAATATAGTGAAGGGGGAAGAAGGATGTGGGAGTGGATGGAACAAGCTCTAAATAAACAAATAAATAAGCAAGACAATACGACTACCAAAGTAAAATCAAATTAACGTGCAACGCCCTAAATCTGCTGTCTTGAGCAGGTTGATCAGTGATCTGCAGTTTTTCATGTTTGGTGCCACATGGTGTATGTAAGCCATGACAAGACTCTCAGGAATCAGGGAAGCTGGAGTCTGGCTGGCATATGAAATCATTCCTGAAGTGCCGCTGCCTGTGACAAGAGGGATCGTTCCAATGTCTTTGCTTGCTTTCAAGACCTTTTTCTGACAGGTGCAGCAGATGAACTTCTCTTACAGCCTTCCTTGCCAGCATGAGACCAGCCCTCGGCCAGTCCAGGATGCCAGATGACAGAGGAAGGTGGCTTTGCTCGTACTCACAGGACTCGTGGCATTCTTGTGAATGAGCAGCAGGGACCTCCTCTTCTGCAGAAGGAATGGCTGAATGCTCTGATTTACTGTCACCATGGGACCAGGAACATGAAAAGCACGAGTTTCCCAGTCTTCCTCTGTCCTGACACATGAACTCCATCCACAGTGTCCTCTGGGCTGAGAACCACCCTGAATTGCCAGCAAAATGCCGGGACTGGAAATCGGTGGCATCTCTGGAGTTGTTTATGCGCCCCAAATTCTGCAGTGACCTGACTGATTCAAATAGCAGGGGAGGAATAGCTCCAGCTCAAATTATATCTCTCATGTGGGAAGGCACAGGGGCTGCTGAGCCAGGTTGCCCAGGGCAATGGGAGTCACAGCTCTGGTCTGAGCTGGCTGGTAGGGAGCCAGCACGAGCCTGCAGGACTGTCACTCCTCTGCCCCCCACCAGTGCCTGAGCTTCATCCCAAAGAGAGGCAGAAATCACTCTGGGCTCTGACAGCTAAGGCAGCTAAGTCAGACTGTGGAGAGCAGGCCTAGGCGCTGGTACATGGAAATTGCTCCACAGTTCAGCTGTTTAAAAGGTTGAAATAAAGGGGTCAAGGCTGTGTAAGGACAGATAATAGAACTCTTCAATGGGTTGTGTGGCTGGTTTAATGAAGGGTTTATCTGTTC
This sequence comes from Bombycilla garrulus, assembly GCA_013400315.1. Taxonomy (NCBI): domain Eukaryota; kingdom Metazoa; phylum Chordata; class Aves; order Passeriformes; family Bombycillidae; genus Bombycilla; species Bombycilla garrulus. The sequence continues at coordinate 1,042,159 of VXBU01008271.1, forward strand.
CTCAGTTTCTGTTAGTTGCTGGAGTTGTAACTTCAAAAATATATGTACAAAGTGTTGACAACTATTTTGTCACTTGCTTGTTTTACAAAGACCCAAAACCAAGGATATTTTTGTAAAGAGGAGAAGATACTAAAAATCATTAGGTGGGTTTTCTTCTTAAAAATCCCTTGCAGGAGCAGAAAAGGGTGGAAAACTGCCTACATTTCCCAGCTATGAATAATATCCATAACTACAGAAGAAATCGAGAAAGTAGGGTTTTTCCACAGCAGACTAAAACCCCTTCTTGCGGTTGCAATTATAGGGAAATAATGCACACACACACACACACAAAAATCTTCCATCACAGCCTCAGCATATCTTGGGTGTGAGAAACAACATTCGCTATTTAGATGTTTTGCAGCATTTGACAAATTTAGGTGCTTATTTTCCCTTGTCCTTCCTGAGAGCATTCTAATTTAAAATAATGGCTCATTTGGGCAGAAGAGCACTCCTGAAGAGTTTTTGCTCATGAATTACTGATGGAAATTAGCAGCTGAGAAATTAACTCACCCTGATAGTTGGGAGTAAAAAAAATGTCTTCAAGTTTAAGATTTGTTTACCTGTCTTTAGAAAGGGAGTGGCTCCTCTCCACTGTTGTATACCAACCTTGATTCAGACTTCATCACCTGCATTTGTCCTTTATGACTCATCTGAAAAAAGAAAAAAGAAAAAAGAAAAAAGAGAATGGCAGAAAAGCCAAAAATATTGAGTGATCTGGTTATAGCATTTTTGCAATTTTTTGGTAACACAGGACTACAGCTTGTGTCATATATATATTATA
>VXBU01008271.1:1043074-1110168 GCA_013400315.1 Bombycilla garrulus
TATATATATAATATATAGTCAAATATCTGACAATGTTTGATGCTGATGGTATATATTTGCAGTTGGTTTCAGCAGGAGTAGTTTTTGAAGGACCACAAAGGTGCAATAGTGAGACACTAAATTCACCTGAAGGTAAACTAATAGCATACAAATACATTTTTTTCTTTTCCTCCCTGCTACTGAAATTCAATAAATCCTCATTAGCAGATATTGAGAACTGTTACAAAGGATGCAATCCTCTGGCAAGGCTGGCAAGTGTGCAGTTGAGACAGCAAATAGCACTGAAGCAGGTAATTTCTAACAGAAGTGTGATTCAGAGGCAAACTCTGTTGTGACAAAGGATTTAACCCTTTGAAATGTCTCATGTCCCCCTTCCCAAAAATGAGCATGAAATTTAAATGACAAGAATTCACTGCTATTAATGACAAGCTGGATTTGGAAAAAAAATCTGAATTTTTTGTTTTGTTTTTAGCCTTTGCATTTATCACAAGTTTTTTATTTCCCATGGTGAGATTTAGTCCTTCTGCTATAAAATAAGATACCATGGCAAAGAAAGAGGAAAATAAAGAAAGAAAAAAAGTTTTCTGAAGTCCTCATAGCATTCCCAGAGGACATCTCAGAATCAGCTGGAAAGTTTCACAAGCTGTCCATGGACATCAGAGAGTAAAGGCTCATTTGAGCTGCGACTTTGGTGAATCAATCTGCTCACACTTCATCAGGAGTGTCAGGGGATCCTGGTAAAATGATAACGATGCTGTGCACTGGGTAGAAAAGAACATAAATAAGCTACTTAATTCCATTTGTTTTAGCATTTCTTTATATCCATATGCTCGGATCATATTACACCAACCCAGCCTTTGTACTCAGAGAGTTCCTCTGAATTGGATTAGGTAATACATTGAAAGCTGTATTTCTTGAAGTGCCTTTAGGTTTTGTGTGTGTGTGCGCATTATTTCTCTGTGTCTGTGTTTTTGTATATGCAGAAAACAATTAAACAATGCTTCTCCCATTCACTTCGCTAGAAAGCAAGGTCATCCCCTGAGAGTCATTTACTATAAAAGCTTGTGATGAATAGGCAAATTTATGTGTAAAAATAAGCAGCACTATGAGAGAGATGCTAGTTACCATTTTATTTTGATTCAACAGACAGCACTAAGTTAGCGGTCAGCAGGCAGAGCATAGCTTCATGTTAAATCAAAGCTTTTTGATAACTCTTCTTTCCCACTGGAGAGGATGCTACAGACAGTCACCAGCCCTCACACTGCTCTGAGCTGCTGAGGAGGGGGCAGCACGGGACACACGGCACATCTCTAAATGTACAGACTACTGATGCAACTTGCTTCAGCTTCAGAGAAAGGTATCTGACATTTTTTGTCTTGCCTAGATGATGAGTATTAAAGGTAAAACCTCAAATAACCTGAAGAACAGCACCTCAGGGAAAGAGTGTGTCCTTCAGCACCACGAGCTGTGTTCCTCTTAACAAGCATAGCACAGCAGACATATTGCCCATACTTCTTACACTGAATAAGCAGGCTCATCATGAAATGTTTGTTTTTCTGAGATATCTGTTAAGTATGCAGAGTTCTTCCAGTACATGCTGGTGAATTAATAGTAGCAATTTTGATTTTCTTCTCTTTACTGCTGGCAACCAGGATGCTTCCATACAGTCAGGTGTTATACTGTGACTTATAAACTGGCTTATAAACTAAGTATCTGCAGAGCCAATACCCTGGACATTGTTTACTACTCTCATTTACTTGGCCCAGTTTTTTTCATGTATTATTTCATAAATGCATAGTATACGACTGCCGACTGCACGGCTCTAGCCCATGTCATTGCCTCATCCTGGCAAGCTGCTCTTTCCTCCCATGCAGTGCATACCCAAGCAGTGCAGTCAGTGAGAGGGAACAAGGGTCAGGCATATTGCCCTTGGTCCATGTACTTGGAACTGGCACTGACCATGGAAAACAGAGGAAAGAAAAAAAATAGGAAGATTTTTTTTCCTCACTCCCAGAAACCATTCCATCATTTTGCAGTTGCAAGATCAGATGCAAAAAGGAATTTTGGAAAATGCAGTTGGGGATACCAGAGAAAATGGGGCCATTCCTTTTGGGTAGCAGCCCATAGTAAGATCAAATTATGCTGATCATGAAACTGTATCCTTAGACAGGAACCCACAGCTGCAATTGCAGAGTCCTGGAACATGCGCAGAGCAACTGGAATATTCTGGAAATGCAACAGGAAAAATTCAGGAGTTCACAGCTGAGCATGTGCAAAGTGAAGTGAGTCAAAGGTCTGAATGTTGGCATCACTGTGGGAGGATTTTCTGAGGAAGCCAAAAATCAGCACACCACTGAGGCAAAAAGCTTTCCCTCTATCATGTTTTAATGTCTTCTTCCAAAGCATGGGACAATATATAGGGCAAAAAGAAATACATATTTTGCCTGAAGAATAGCTGAAGTAAAACTGATTTTTTTCACTGCAATTTCCTAGGAACTCTGATCTTGATGTTATCTCTTACATGGAAAATTTTACCTGGAGCAATTCAGTTTAGGAGACAGAAGTGGTAGGCTGTCTACCTGCTTCCAGGCTTCAGATGCCACCTGCCCCATCTGCTGTGGTTTCTGGTTACCACTGGCTCATCACTCTCAATCTCCTGTACACTAGGAACCTTGATGGAAATACACATTACCCTGACAAGTCCTTCCCTTCCCCTTCAGACAATAAGCCAAGACTTGCAGCAAATTAGGTTTTGTCAGGCTTCACATTTATGGCAAATCCATTTTTCCTCATCTTTCTTCTCAGTTGATCTTGTCATGCATCTCCATTCATCATCTTCTAAGGCACCAGTCTAATACTGTTTGATTGTGACTGTGTAGATCAATAGTGATGGCATCATAGAGCCATAGAATGTTTAGGCTGGGAAAAATCCTTTAAAATTACATAATCCAACTGAAAACCTAACACTGCCAAGTCCACCACAAGCCATGTCACCAAGTGCCACATCTGCAAGACTTTTAGATCACTCCAGGGACAGTGACTCAACCACCTCCCTGGACAGCCTTCATCAATGCTTGAGAACCCTTTAAGCAAAAATTCTTTTCCTAATATCCAATCTAAACCTCCCTTGGGACAATTTGAGGCTGTTTCTCTTGTCTTATTTTTTTACCTGGGAGAGGAGGCTGACCCCCTACCTGGCTAGGACACGTTTCAGATGGCTGTTGAGAGTGATAAGGTGTTCCTCAAGCCTCCNAGGCTGACCCCCCACCTGGCTAGGACACCTTTCAGATAGCTGTTGAGAGTGATAAGGTGTTCCTCAAGCCTCCTGTTCTCCAGGCTAAACAACTGTGGCCATTGAGTTCGGAATAGCTGGTACGGCAGCAGTAATGACTCCAAGCATCAGAAGGCATGAAGCATTTTATTGAGAAAAAACTCATCCTTTTATAGACAGGTTTATGCACTAAAATCATATTGGTTTAGCAGGTAATACCCCTCAGCCCATTGGTTCAAGAAGGACAACATCTTCTTGAAAACATCTTACTACAAACATCACGCATCTCACACATAGCATGTTCACAAACAGCAGGTGCAGAGATTGTTTGAATTCTTTCTCTGCACTTTCTCACAACCTCCACAGGACAGAGCCTGTGAAAGTTGTGAGCTTCTCACTAGGGACAGGCTGTCAGCAGCCACAAACAATCCCAGCTCCATTGGGTGCTTCTCACAGGACTTATGCTCCAGACCCTTCACCAGATCCATCCGGACGTGCTCCAGCACCTCAACGCCTTCTTTGTAGTGAGAGGCCCAAAACTGGACACAGGGCTCCAGGTGTGGCCTCACCAGGGCCAAGTACAGAGGGACAATCACTGCCCAGTCCTGCTAGCCACACTATAGCTGATACAGGCCAGGATGCCATTGGCCTTCTTGACCTCCCAGGCACACTGCTGGTTTTTGTTCCATGTGGTTTTCTGATGGGCTACTTTCCAGTCACTCTGCCCAAAGCCTGTAGCCCAGACTCTTATATGTCTATTCACGTAAGTACCATTGTACTCTCACAAATAACTAGCATCTTACCTTCTCACCTCTTACCTAGTACAAGGAAAACAAAAGGCATATCTTTTAAAAGCCGTTTCTCACTCTAAGGGCTCTGTGCCTGGTCATCACAGAACTCTGGAGCAACATGCTGCATGATACAAATCCAGATGAAAAAATATATGGGTAGCAGGACTGAGGAATCAAATGCATTGCAAGAACAGTGTGGATAAATGCTATCTCTATAGACAATGTAGCAGGGGAACTTGCCTTATTTAATGATAAGTTAGAACTGAGAATTGAGCCAACATCAGTTGCAAAGTTCCTAAACAGACAAAAAAAAATTATAACAAAAACCCACTTAAAATGTGCTTGTTCTGCTGTTGGAATGATGAAAGACTGAAATACAAGCATGCAGACTTTAGGGTGTTTGTAGGTACTACTGTGAATTGAATACTCTGGTGCTAAGTGTATCAAAAATCCCATGGAGGTCTGTAATGGTTCTACACAGACCATAGTCTAGTATCTGTAGTACTTGGCAAATTTAGCGCTGGTATATTCCTAGTATGCAGGCTGAGGTTTCAAATTACTGACAAGTCCTTCTGCTTTTTTAAGTGGGGTATTAAAAGTACCTTAGAATTCTGAGCAATATCACCCTTTTTTAGGTTTGTCCATTCATTATACTGTGCCAAGGTTTCTTAGGTAACCTTGACTGACAGACACCCATCTTTATCCTCTGCATGGCTGGAGGTCAGCACTGGTGGAAGGTAATGCTTTTTTAATTAGCGCTAGGATATTACATTTCCTTTGTGTGGATTGCACGTTGCATTCCTGTGAGTCACTATCTGAAGAGACGGTCTTTGCATTCACTGTTAAGCATAACACAGACAAGTGGAAAAAATTTTTACAGATTCGTATCAAAGATGTTTATAAAAAGTCTTGGATCTAGGCAACGTCCAGGTTTTCCAGCAGTGACTGTAAGAGAAGAAAAACAATACAATTAAAATTATGACAGAACCAAATCCAAGGACACCCTTTGCAGTCTGCACCAGGAATCAAAGCCAAATTGCTGGTTATAAATTGTGGTTGTCATCTCAAGTCCTTCACAGATATGACTCCTCAGTTATAATCAAAAGGATCAAAAAAATTCTATGCAGATAGGGACAAAAAAATCATCTGTTCAAGATAACATCAATCTTTAGAATACCTTTGTAATTGGATTTATGTTTACCTAAAATCACCCCGTGGAAAAAGACATTGTGGCAAGAACTCTAAAAACTTCCAGCAATCCTCTAATAACGTAGAGGTATTTTTTTGATGAGAACAGAGTAGATATGAATTTTTATACAAGACTGTTTCTAATAAGCTTACAGTAGACTAGAGGTGAAAGGAAATTGAAAAAGAAATGGAAAGGCAGGGCTTCCATGCAGATTCCACATAGGTGAGCAATACGCTCTCCATGCTTGTAAAATTTATCAAGAGTCATTTGTATCATGCAAAGTAAAAATATGGAAAGTGCTGCTACCAGGACTAACCTAGGCCTGTGATAAAAATTCTTGTGAGACTCCAAGTCTCAGGGATTTCTTTAGAGGTAGTCAGTCCACTGCAGTTTAAGGAGCAATAGCAGGTCAGTAGGATCACCTAGTACTGAGAATACTCTTCAAAATGGGGCTCACCAGAATAGTTTATTTAATATATGAATGAATGCAACAGCAACATTTTTGGAAAAGTGTCCCCATTCTTTTCTGGTTGGAATTTCCACCTATAAAATGTTATCATAACTAAGTACTTTCTCCTGGAACTAATTCAGTAAAGCTCTCTCTCAGGCAGGGACTCATTTACACTTAGATTATCCCTGCTATTCAGAAAAAGTGGAACAAAATGAGACCATATATTCTGTGCATATAAACAGTGAGATCTGGCCTCAGTCCAGGTGGTGTTATATCCCAAAGCATGTAGAAGTATGTGCATATGTTAGGTGTAAACATTCATAAATATTCCTCAGTCTTCCCTTGAATAAGCTGACTCTGTAAGTTTTTTCACTTAAACTAGGGAATTGCTACTTGGAATAACACTTCCAAAGATAATGTCCCAGTGAGAGGCAGAGGCATAGGCTGATGGTAAATCTTGCTTACACACAAATTAGGCTGCATGTAAAAGAAAGGGCATTGCAGACAGGACTGAAAAAACTGTGAACTCTAGACTCTGGACTCTAGTCCAGGTGGTCTCAGCCAACTTAGTAGCTGCCTTTGCAAAAGACTAAACAAAAACATGTAGAGATGTCCATAATAATCAAATAATGATGCAAATAGGATATTTTGAACTATTCAAAACTCCAAGGTGTTGAAATAAGTTTATAAATTGCTCTGTCTGTTTCCCTGAGCATACTCTGTGTCAGTAATGTCCTATGTTATGTGTCATATGGGAAGACAAACTTCTGTAAAGCATTCCATAATTTTATCTGAAGTGGAATCTGTTGTCACACATTTTCCTCTTTTTACACATGCACTCAGAGAGTCATAATCATTATTAGTAGAATCTATGTTTATAATCCAGTGTAAACTTCAGTGTTTTTTGTGTTTATGATGATGGGAGAGGAAGACACGAGGGGAAATAATATTTATGGGTGATTACTCAATATTTTAATAACATGGAGACCACAATTTTCAAAACAAGAATTTATTACTTATTAAAAAGAAAGATATGAAGAGAACTGTTACTTGATTATCAATTTCTCTATTTTTAATAAGACATCTTAGAATTTTTAATTTCTTTTTTATGGTTTCAGAAGTTTATTTCATTAATTTTCCTACTACTCACCTTTCTAACCTGTCTGCTTTTGCACAGAATGATGATGAGTAATATCTATCATGGAAGGCAATCAGGGCACTGATTTCTGGATATTTGGTTATCCTTAGCATGTGCATACAGTGTGGAAAACATGGTGCTTTAAATATATAATACAGTTTTTGGTTGAAGATAAACATAGACTCCAAGACTGAAGGCAGCATGTCGGTGATATGGCACTGGATTTTTTTACCTGTTCTTTCTGTAGGGATTCTGATTTCTGAGAGCAGAAAAAGAAAAGTTGTCTTTACTTTTCCATCACAATTAATTGACTTGTGTAAACTGCAGGAGTCTAGCTCAAGATTTATAAACAAATACACCATTACGTTCCTCATTAGTTTGAAGAATACCTGGGTAAGTGGTAGCTGTCAGATATACAATAAGTGCCCCCCTCCTTTTTTGCTTATATAATAATCCCAGCATTCAAAAGACTAATCACTACACACTGATCTGCAAAGCATCTTATTTCCTTGTCAAATGTCTCTGCTGAGCTTAGCCATGCTTGTCAACTTCCCAGATCCCCCTTTCAATAACGGGTTTATTCTTAGCATCTTGCCAAAATGCATTCCTAGGAGTAAACCACGGAAGAGTGAAGTTCTAATTTCTTTATCTCAGTCAAGAAGAGGTTTCTACCTACACTCAGGGGAAAGGTCACAGGCAAAATAATTTTGGTTACAGGTTCCTTTGACATAAGCAAGCATGTACAGGACATTGGGGCCCTTTGTTTATAAATACAGATGACCTCCAAAGGTGGGNAGGAGAGGAGAGGGAAATAATAATAATTAGAATAAAAATAATAGGAAGAAGAGGCAATTTAATAGAAAAAGGGAAGAAAGAAAGAAAAAAGGAAAAATATGGAAGGGAAGAGAAAAGAAAATGGAAAAAAAAAAAGGAAAAGTAATAAATAAAAGAAAGGAAAAAGGAAAAGGCAAAGGAGCAATGAAATTGACCAAGGAACTACATGAACTTCTATGTTAGCATGAATATCACCTATAGCTCCTAGAAAGTGCCAAACTGAATGTCAAAGATAAAAACCCCCTGTTATGTAACCCTTAGCTCTTCAGGTGGTCTTCTGGTCAAAGCTTAACTTCTCCTGTCTTCTTGTACAGGGAATCACGGTGAACACTGACATGCCCAGCTCACACCCAACACAATGCAGAAGGCTGGGCAGCTGCACATAAATAGTCACAGTTTATCTGTTCTTTGCATACTTGTGACTTGCAGATTCTGATGCAAGCACTGTGTCCCAGGTCTGTACTCATCAGCTGGTTTAAATAAATCTACATTGTATTGAATGAGTACATCCCTGTGGAGCAAGCACTGAAAATGAGCATTTACTGATTTTCTAAGCATTGACTGAGTGCATTAGGGATGGACTGTTAGATCCAAGAGTGGGAGTCTGACTTGTCCTTCCTTGTAAAGGCTACTAAATTTATTGATTTCACATTTTTGCCTATTCTTCTCTGATGTTTCATTCATACAAAACCACTCATTGATTATATGTTCATCTATGCCATAAATGACCCTGTAAAGAGAACAGCAATCAAAAGGAAAAGCTATAGCATTTCAATTGAGTTTCACCTCCTACTTAATGTCTGTCATGGGCTTCACACAATAACTTCTGCATCAGTTGAACAACCTGAAGCACAGCCCTTAGCAAGCTAAGACACCTTCCTTCCCCATAAATACACCTGTGGTAGTTCCCAGGCCCACACTTTTCAGACACAGGAAACACCGTGCAGGATTTCCCAACTCTGACATGAAAAATATTATTTTCTCCAGTTGACAGATATGAAAGACAAAGCATGTTGTGCTGCTGTATTTTTCTCTGCACTCCAAGTTTGACTTTCACTTTATTTTTTATACTAAATTCCTAAGCAGGTCCTGTATATTAGTTTACTAGATCAAAAATTATGTTACTGACTTTCTCCACTGACAGTAGAACAAGCATTCTCCACTTTAAACCCACCAAAGGAAAGGGAATTATTTTCAATAAATCAAATAATCCTGTATTAGATTGGACCAGAACTTTTCTGTTTTTCTCAGCATGATTTAAAATTATATTCACTGTATAACCAATTACCTACTTAGAAAATTAAGATGACAGGATTTTATAATCAGGGATTTGTGGTTTTCTATGTAAAAATTATCCTCGAAACTTGATATTTTATTTTTCAGTTGGATGGGTGTAGCGCTATGGAGATCAAGGTAAAAAAACAGGTTAATTCACAGTGTTTAGACTATGCATGTGTGGATAATGCTCCTGGCTGTCAGTCCATTTTGAAATGAGGAGACAAGACACAAAGGCTGCTTCACTGTTGTTAAGGTTGGACAAAAGAGCAGTACAGAGACAGAACAGCTCCTTCACAGCTAAAGGCCATTCTCAATTCTCCCTCTCTCTCATTCTTATCTCCCTCTCAGATTACTGCATTTTCTGTCCCACTCATGCCATTGCAGTAGTGCTGAGGACAAGTGAGATAATGCTTGGCCCAAATCCAGGCAATCATTTTTGAGTAATTAGTTTAGGCACTGCACACCCAGCCCTTACTTTTTTTTTTTTTTCAGGTAGATATCAAGTTGCTCACATTACCTGATTACCTGCCTGCATGTGGATGGCCAGCCCCAAGGTGCAGGTAAAGCTCGTCCCCAGGTAGCAAGTGAGGGTTTAATTGAATGCATCAGTTCTGGGAAATTTGGCTCTGCTGCAACAACTTATTTTTCCTCATACTGCTGTGTTCAATCTCACTTTTGCTGCTCAGCCTTTTGGGCATTTTTAGCCAAAAACATAGTTGATGTTGTGATGACCTTGGAGCTGCTGTTCATTCTGATGTTGCTTTTTTTGTTCCTCCATTTATTTGGAGATCTGGGAAAGGGTAGTGTACATTTGTAGGGCTGGGCAATTTTTCACCCCGAGAAACCCTGGGCACAAGCTGCTGGATGTACACTTTTCAGGTGAATGCTAGGGTTTTTAAAGGTACACAAACTACACATCCCCTGTCTTCCCACTGCTTTCACAGAAATTCAGCAGTTATGCGTCAGAAACACCCATTCAGTTCTCACATGAGAAATGCTGCATAGAGACAGAGGATGACTGACATTGGCATGCATTGTATGCTGATGGCCTCCTTGCTCAGGCAACATTTTTGCACCATTTATTCCTTTCCTGCCCCATCCAGTGATTCCTGATCAAACCTTTGCCATGCCTTCCCATGCACCACTCTAGCCCAGAGTCTCTTTGACCCAAACTCCTTTCCTGAGTGTACCTTGAGCAATAGTAATGTCTTGCCCATGACTCTTTGAGTACACACCTGCTCCCTGACCATGGGGACCCTTCAAAGGACAGGGAGGAGCTAGGTCTCCACCTTGTTCTCATCTCACCTCTGCTACAAATGTGAGCGACAGTGCAGCTTTAAGCCAGCTGTGAAGGTAGCCTTGGGCTATGGATATATTTCCACCAGGAATTGGTGTGAGGTTGCTAACAGCTTCACAAATGCAAGAAAAGAGCTAAAGAGCTGTTGGATGCTGAAGGCTTCCAGCCAATACTAGCCTGGATCAGATACAGATTGGCAGCCTTGAGGTGCATGGCTCCAATTTCCCATTACCAATTCCCTTGAGCTGCTCAGGCTCCCATGGTGAAAACTCTAATTTAGGAGAGATCCTGTAGGGCTGTCTTGTTTTTTTCCTCTCTGCTTTGTTTCCAGTTTTTAACAACAAGTCCATGAAGGCTTGCAGCCAGATGCCCACTGTCTCTCAGGTGAATGTAAGCAGGCGTCCTGAGAATAGTTCAGCTCAAGACTGAAAGCTGCAGTCACTATTTAAATTCCTAGAAATCAGAGAAAATAACAGTACTCCAGTCCCATTTCACCTGGCTGATTAGCTTTGCAATCAGCACATGAAAGAATTTGAACTCGCCAGCTACTCTGAATAGCATAACCCAGGCCATGGGAATAAAACAGTGGAAAGAAAATTTTGTTCCTTTATACAATGGATTGCAAAGAAAATGTAACGTGCATAAAATATTGTTCAAGAGGGACATTGATAATTCAGTGTTACTTCATTTCTTTAAAAGAAGGCCAGGTTATGAGCTGGCATTAACAGATTATTTCCTTCAAAGTTGGCAGAGCTGTGGTGATTGCAACAGCTGAAAGTCTTTCTCTGCACTGCATCAGTGCTATTATAATTAGTGTTTTCATCCAGTTAAACTAAGTAGATCAACATGGTCACAGCTGGCTCCAAGGTTTTCAGCAGTGCATCAGAAACTGGATGTCATTCTCCTGTGGACAAGGGTCTGGGAACAGTCTCCTTCTGCCACTGGAGGGAGCAGAAGAAGAAAGGCATGTTTAAGGTGGAGAGATGGGGGGAGCTTCTCTTCCTGCTGTCCTTGCAGCAGCCAAGGGTGTAAAGGGGAAGGAGCATGGCTGCTTCCAGAGCAACTTTATGATCCTCATGGCCATCAGTACCTGCTCCCAACCCTCACCCTGTGCCAGCCCCATGGCGACAATGTATTTCTTGGCTTTTTTCGGCCCAGGCAGCCCCTCCAAGACATCACCCCCACTGCCTGTAGACCAGCACCCGCTGGATAAGCACACTGGGAAAACATTAATATCATAGAGGTGCCTTCATCCCATGTTGGGTTTTCTCGACTCTCTTGATAGCTGAGGCAAAATGATAAAGCATGCTCCTGGTATTACATGCAAGGCCTCAATTTTGCTACTTTTTTCTAGCAAAATAAATGCTGATAGTTTCTCTATTCCTTTATCTCCTTTCTGAGCTCTTCCAGTTTTCTTAAGAATCCATACAAAGCATTTGGTAGATGCATTTTCTTGCAAAACATTAGAAAGGTAAATAATGCATTTACTTGTTTTTCAGATAAAGGTGCTATATCTGAAGCACAACTAAGACACATCAAGATGAGTGCATGGGCCAATGAAGAAATCTAGAAAAGCTCAAAGAAATGTTGAAGTGTGGATCATGTTGTCCTCTAACCCACTACATGACATGATGGCAAGTTAAATTAGTTAGAAAGGTAAGACCGGGATTTGTAGTTTAAATAAATAGGATTAGCTGTGGATAATCCAAGTTTTGCCACTGATGCTAAGAAAACCAGCAATATAACATTTTTTTTTCTCACCAAAAGAAGTGTTAGCCCTGGCGACAATGTATTTCTTGACAAATAATCTGAATACAATGGTAGAATCTAGACATTATTTTGGATACTTATTAATATTAATGGCACATGGGTGGCATTAATAATTGCAAGCAGTTTTTCAGCTGCTCATAAGGATATAATATCATACTAAAATTGGTTTTGGAGCAAGTTTGATAGTCCAGAACATTGTGTTACATGTTTTACTTTTTTGCTAACCTACTATTCAACTGAGAGATTAGAAAGGGATGTAAAAATCATCAGACAGAAGGTCTGACAAACCATTCATCTTGACATCCTGTAAAGATAATTCTCAGCCATCTAAGATGGATATTAAAGAGGTTCTAGCAGATAAACAGACTGGCAATAAAAATCTCTAGAGAAACATTGACTTGCCATCATTTCTAAAGAAAGAATGGATTACAGAGAGCAACTGGTTACACAGGTGTACCATCTTCAGTACACTCTTTCAGTCTCACTGTTGCCCCCGAAAAGAATGAATTCTGTTGTTCCACAGCTAGGGAAGTCATGGACAACTGTAGGTTTGGTCAGGAAGGAGCTAAATAAAACAGGAATTGTGTATTTTAAAACCAGATGCAAGAATACATTAGAAGTTTTCCTGTCAGATGAAAATGTTCAGAACACATTTGAAAGAGAAAATAACTGTGAATAGACAGGCACACTCTGAGGCACTATTAATCACTGATATTTTCATGGCAGGCTGGACTGAAGCTGCACCTCAGACCTGGAGAGGAGATATGTTGTGCAGCATTAGGAACTCTATGGATGACAAAATTGCCACCTCAAGAGTTACAGTTCTTTGTGTGTGTTTTTCGCTTACTTGGAAAAAAGAACCTCACAGTTACTTGCTTATGGTCCATATTTTGAAAATGGGTAGGGGAAGGACTGTCTGTCACTTCCTGCCCATTTGCTGTGTGAAAGCAAAAGCAGCAGCTTCATAATGCATTATCTACTGTAATCCTGTCTCCACTCACTCATCAGCATCCACATCCTATATAGCTCATGCAGGGAGTATGAAGAGACTCCCTTTAAGCCAAATTTTAGTATGTAATCTACCCATATTCAAAAAATAGGTAGTTCTTTTTTTTTCATCTGAGTGTATGCAGTAGGGAGTTTTTGGTCACTTTTCCTGTTTTTCTTTTTTTTTTTTTTTCTGTTCAGTTTGATAAAGTTTGGAATTAATCAGCAAACCTGGGAAAAAGCAAAATTAGGATGCTTTGGAACTAACTCAGTCATCACTTTGTCAACAAAGCACTGCCTGCTCTGACAACTTCCTACGCCTTCTGTCCTAAATACTTTCTCTACTGCATTTTCTTCAAGGAAGTCATCTCATTTCATCAGTCCAATATAAACATGACTCCTCTGACTCCTCTCCTCCTTCTTAGGTCAGAGGAAAGTATTTAATGTGCTGGAACTTACCGGCACTAATTACTTCATATCTTGACAAAAAGTAATTTTGACAGCAGAGAGAAATGGAGGAATCTTGTGCATGTTTGGAGTCATTAAATGTATACCCAGGCACCTTCATTTCTACTATTACCAATTAACAAAATCCTGGCAGAGTACTGAGGAAGCTTTCAATCCAATTCTGTAAATATTCATCCACGTGGGAAGGGCTGCACAGCTGAGTGGCCTCAGTGAGTTTACTGCCAATACCCATGTGCACAAAAAGTTCCCTACGTGCTTAAGCGCTTGCAAGAATCCTAATCTTTGCCCGTGCTGTTCATAAGTGTCTGATATGAAGAACAGTTCTAAGACATTTCATCACTTGTCAGATTTTTGTAAATTATCCTAAGTTTTCATTATTCCAGTAGTTTCCATGTTTACATGTAGACACAGCAGATAGGTCATGGTATTTGACTTTGCGCTTCTTTTTTAATTAGTTTTGCTGACCAGGGACCCACTGTTGTTGAAACAGATGTTGCAGCCCAATAATAGCTCTCAGCTGCCAAGAGCAAACTGTGGAACTCAGCCCTCGCCATGCAGAACAAATGACTGCGGTAAGGGGCCCATGAGCTCCAGACAACAGGCACGGTCCTCAACATGTGTGTTTACCAGTTCTATCTCAAGGAACAGAAAATTGAACATGTATAGGCACATAACATACTTCTCTTTCTCATCTAAAATGTAACAAATGAGGGATTATTTCTCAAAAATGCACATAATGGCACAGAATAAATCCATTCTTTTTGTTCCTTTGTCTTGCATATTTGTTTAAGTATCTTTATTTGGCTTTGAGTCGCATGCAGCACAGATCAGAGAGGCTCTTCCAGATGGAAGATAGAGCGAAACTCAACCTGAGGACTCAAATCAAGCTTCCAATCAGTTACTTCTGGTTCAGACAGGCACAGAAGTAAACGATAACTCTTATAACTCTACGGCAAAAGTTAATTAGCTCCCTTATAAACACACTTTGGCTTTTTGTTAGAAGGACTGAGGTACTCCGCCAAAGTGATGATGATCCTAAATCAATATCCTCTCCTCTATGATAACCAGACTCCCTTTTTTCCATCTTACATATTAAATTATTACTGCCCAGCCCAGTGTTTCTTTGCAACCTGGCTAAGTCCTTTATGCTATGTCTTTCACCTAAGAGATTTCACTATTAGCTCTTCTTCTGTAGAACTCATTTTGGAACATTAATATTACATAGATTAGGTACGGTGTTGATCTCTAGACATGTCTTTGTACCTGTTTGTCTTTCAACAAGAGCATTATTATCTTTCTTAGTTTCAGTGGCTGAATATTAATTTATTCTTAGACATATTGCTATTGTAGAAAAAATGCATTTCTGTACAGGCTTCTAGCCCATCTGCAAAAGTAGGAGTCTCAATTGGCATGGCTATTTAACAACAGGAGAAAGCAGTCTTGGAAAGTAATGATGCTTATGCAGTGCTGGTGGAGTGAAAATTAGGCAACAGCTTATGGTGTAACATGGTGTAAAATTCCAAAACAAACCAAGAACCCCTAATTCACATGGTTACAAAAATCACATCCACACGAAGTCTCAGGTAAGGTTCAACTTAGGAAATTGTTAATTTTTGGGTATTTTATTTATGTTGAACATCACTGCAATTCATCCCAAAAACTCTTCTGGGATCTCAGCATTATTATTTAAAATTGTCAGAAGCATTTAAAGCAGATAAACATCAGGGTGAAGAGAGGTCACCCAACATAGACCCAGCTAAAGGGATAAAGGGATAAATCCATCTTCCCATGACTTCTCCCCACCTCATCCCTTGTGCCCATGCAACCACACCATGAATGACTGCTTCCAAAGGGTTTAGTCAGACCAGCAGCCTACCGTGGCTAACCCAAAGACCACCCAGACTCTGAGGACAGCATGAGAGGAGCACTAGCAGAGACAGCCAAAGGAACCATTCATAGGGACACCTTTCTCTGCCAGGGTGTCCTTGGTGCTCAGCAGGAACAGGAACAAGCTAATGAGAGCTCAACTGAATGAGGTGTCTGCCATTTTCTCACATCCTCTGTGGCTGACACGAGGTGGCAGAAATAATTGTATATCCACTAGATCTGTGTGATGCTGATTTCAATGGGCATTTGTGGGCACAGTAAAAACAGTATGAAAAGAGAAGGATTTAGAACAAATACAGGCCCAGGGGCCTTTCTCTAACACATATAAAATATATAATTCTGCCTAGTAAACCAAGTACCTTGTAGATTAAAAAGTCCTGGTCTGGACAAAGCACAGTAGAGCACAGAAGTCACAACCTTTCCACTTCTCTTGACAAACACAGTTTTCTCTGATCACAGTGATTGAGAATGCTGCTCCAAAGATCATTTCCCAACCTCACTGTTTTGATCATCTCTCTTTGCCTCTCTGCCTCATCAAACAAGCTAGAAGGCTTCATTTGACAGCTCAGTCTTGTCTTGGAGTCAGCACCGAGAGCTCAACACTCCCCTAATCCCTCTGTTTTGAATTTTCATTTGTAAGCAACCACATCTGTGTGACTACTGACATTGGGAAGAGTTTTCTTTGACCACGAGTCCAGCTGTTTTTCAGATCTTTTTTTAAAATTCCTTTGCCCTTGTGCTTATGGCAGAAGCCAGTGAGACTTCTGATGATCTGAGATCTCTGCTCATCTGTCTGGCGGATGTACTTCCTCTGCAGTGCCTTTGTCTTGTGGTTCTTAGAACTTGATACCACAGTCTTACATTGGTGACAAAGTCTCACGTTTGTGACAAAGCCAAACAGGGGTGCTCCTGGTTTACCCCAGACTTAAACATGAATGAGCTCCAGATCAGTCAAACAGTGTATGGTTTCCCACTCGTAGCAGTTTCCCAGGCAGAAGGTGCCTATGGATCCCTACAAGCCAGATCGCTTTCAGCTAGTCCTATCTGCAGTTCCCAAAGCACGATGCATTCCTTTGAGAGGACAATGGCACTTAAACAACATTTTGAGACACTGGCATGGAAACAAACCCCACTCCATATTGTAGAATGGAAAGCTTAGAAATGAACTGTGGAACTTTCCACTCATGCAACAATTTTCTCCACTGTTCTACAAAAAGGACCAATCTCCTTTTGCTTAGAAATGACTGTATACACACACCTCCTGAAAGAAAAGGAGTAAGAGGAAGAAAGAAAAGGGAAGGAAGAAAGGTAGAAGGTGGGAGAGAGGGAAGGAGGTAAAGAAAAGAGAAATTAAGAGTATCCTGCATATATCTGAATGGTAGGAAAACATCTGGGTCATGTTCATAGCAGAGAGAATCAGGATCACATTTCCAGAGACAAAGAAATGTTGCTCTTAAGACAGAAAGTATGATTAATTTTTCTGTCCTGAAAGGAAAGGTATCATTTGGCCTCCCTGCCAGCAAAGTAGACAAACTCTATTGCAGACATGGAGTTAGCAAAACCAATTTTCTCTTCCACTTTTATTTTGTTGATGCTGGCTGAGCATGTGTGGGGCTGGGTCCTGGAGCATCCCAGCAGATTGGCTACAGGCTCCTGGAGTGGGCAAGCACAGAGAGATCGTCATTGCCTGCAAGGTCTAGCGTTGGACTGTCATGCAGAGTAGTTTAACACTGCAGTCTTAGTATGCCAATAACTGTCCTACTGAAGGGAAAGTCTGACACAGATACCTGACTCTGCAGGCACATTTCTTCAGTTTAAATGGTGGTACAGGATGTCAAAGGGAATGTAATGCAGCAAGATGGGAATGAGAATCAGAGTAAAACATGAGGGCAATAAATACTTACTAATTTTTGCTTTTCTCTAACACAGAACTGCAGCAGCTTTTAAAGGGATGTAACTTGTTTCTGCTATGTATGTTTTTAAGTGCAATATATGCTCTTTATATACATGCACTGAACAGTTAACTTAAAAATCCATGCATTCTTTTGTGACTTGCCTGTTAAAAGTGGATTAGAAATGAACTCAGCTTTCCTGCTTTGAGTGTAAGACAGTAACTTGAGACATTTATGAAAAATTCTCCTTTACTAGCAAAATAGTCCCTTAATGTCTTGCTTGAGGCTTTTGTTTATTTGGATGTTTTTTTTTTTCTTTCCTGCTTGTAGAGCATCTGGAGGAGGTCAGCCCAGGAGCCAGATTTCAGCCTAGAGAGTAGCACAAGGCTGTTACAGGAAAGCAGTTTCCCTGTTCCTCAGAGAACTGTTTACATTCTTCTCTGCTACAGCTAGGTGTGCAGTCAAGAATTTTTATCATTCTTCCCTAGCACTGTATTATAGAACTTCTGAATTCCTATATTTTGAAATCTATTCTGTTTCCCTGGTGCTGTTCCATTCCCAGTTGCTGGCATATATGAACACATGTAATAAAAGCCAGGAAATCTTTTCAAGGACACTTGTTTTTCTTCTCTGAACTGCACTCTCACAATTTTAAAATCTTCCTTTTCCCTCCTGGCTCTGCCATGATTTCACAATACATAAGGAAAACAGAGATATAAAAGCACCTTTTCATTCCAGCATTTTCTTTGCCCTGCATGCCATGGCCAGAGAGAATAAAAGCCAGAATTCTGAGTTTTTTCACCAGAAGCAAGCTCCAAGGCCACTCTTTATTGCAGAGAAGGACTGAGCAAAAAGAAAGCCAATATTTCAACTGGACATAAAATCCCTCAATTCGTTGAGAGGGGCATTTTCTTCAGAAATGTTGGTGAAGGTTATCTTTTGGGCATAATAACAAGGAAATGAAATGGATCATCAATAATAAGGTGGCAAAGGGACCTGCACTTGGGTCCCAGCAGTCCCAGGCAGACCTATAGACTAGAGCAGAATGGCTGGAAGGCAGCCCAGTGGAAAAAAACCTGGGGGTGCTGGTTGAGAGTGTCTGAACATGAGCCAGCAGTGTGCCTGGGAGGCCAAGAAGGCCAATGGCATCCTGGTCTGTAACAGCTATGCTGTGGCCAGCAGGACTGGGCAATTATTGTCCCCTTGTACTCAACACCAGTGAGGCTGCACCTCAAGTGCTGTGTCCAGTTTTGGGCCCCTCAATAGAAGGAAGGTATTGAGGTGCTGGAGCGTGTCCAGAGGACAGCAGAGCTGGAGGAGGGTCTGGAGAGTAAGTCTTATAATGAGAGTCAGAGGGAGCTGGGGTTGCTTGGCCTGGAGAAAAGGAGGATCAGGAGCTTGTATTGCTCTCTACAACTGCCTGAAGGGTGGCTGTAGCCAGGTGTGGGGCTGGCCTCTTCTCCCAGGTAACAGCCTCAAGCTGCACCAGGGGAGGTTCAGGTTGGACATCAGGAAAAATTGCTTCACAAAAAAGGTGATTAAGCACTGGAACAGGCTGTCCAGAAAGGCAGTGGAGTCACTATCTCTGGAAGTGTTCAAGAAAGACTGGACTTGATGTGGTTTAGTTGAAATTATATTTCTTGGTCAAAGGTTGTGCTCAGTGATCTTGGAGGTCTTTTCCAGCCTTAAAGGTTCTATGATTCTGTGATATTCTAAGAAAATTCTGTAGGATTTCCACCCACCCCACCTCCACCCTGTCCTCCAGTGCTCATCAAGGAAATTTTTTTATAAATCAACTATTTTTTCTTATTAGAAGTTACTTGATCTATAGAACATATAGGCCTGGGGCAATGTAGTTATGTGAAAGTTAATATTAGAAAGCAAGGGAAAAGAGAGAATTAAAAGCAAGATGAGGGAAGTAGATAGGATGCCAACTGTTTGTGTGGTATGCCGGGTGGAAGCCGGCATCTAAATCATTTTTATTGTATTTTTTAATAAAATTAAGCAAGCCATGTTTTGTTTTGGGGAAAGCACACTGAACTCACTGTCTCCATCATACCAGCAAAATTAATCATAATTAAAATTTGAACATGAGAGATGGTCTCATGTTAATTCTTGGAGAAATGATGCACAGTTTTCCCTTCTGAAAATGGAAGTGTTGTACCCATGTCTATTGATAATTTTGTGTTACACAGAAACACAACATAGCAAAGGGGCTTCCTTTTTCTCTTCTACAGATCTCCCACAACAGCCTGTCCAGCAGAACCACAGCTGTCACCTTGCATTTTGGTCTTGCTGTTATGTTCACAGAGGGAGAGCCACGCTCAGGTATCACCTTGCACACCACGTGGGGAATAATGCCATTAATCAATACTGCCATTCAGGAAAGAGCTCAGAATAAAGTATGACAAGAGGGTCCAAACCTCACCCAAGAGGAGGTTTCAGTGCGCTGTCTGCTGCCCTGGGCTGCCCTCTGAAGGCTGAAGCTAAATCCACAGCCCTGGATGAAAAGCACTGGTCTGGCCCTGAGTATGTTACTTGGAATGAAACTCCAAAGTTTTGCTGCTGGAGAACACTAGAAAAACAAAAGGAAAGTATCATTTTCAAAAGTTTTCAAGGAAAAAAAAAGATAGCCTGAGGCGGACTGTGTGTGGGACAGCTGCTCCCTATCCCCATTAACAAAAACCCTGCAACTCCAAAGAAAACTGAAATATCAAAAACTGTTCTCCTGACATACACTCTTTAAAAATTCATTGTAGACATTATGAAAACAAGGGTTACTTTAAAGGAAATGTTGGCACTTTATTAGGAAGCTAAGGTGTGCCATTCTGGTTTTTGTCAGCTTGAGGATAAGAACAAGTTTATAAGAAAATCTGACTTGGACTGCCCTGACAATGTCCTTCCCTATAACTGCAGAGGAACATCAACTGTCCACCCCACAGTAGGTACTCTTTGTCCCTACCTACGTGAACACATCTATAGCAAGGATTTGTATATACTTACTGTGTTTACTCTTCATGTTCATTCATAGTTTTCTTCATTCATGTTTCTCCTTATTTACATTTGTAAAAATAAAACATTCCAGCAGCAGTTTGCTCATCATGAGGAGGGGAAACAAAAGCACACGTTTCAGCAGATATCACACAGGCTTATCCACAGCCCACATTCCTGACTAGCTATTCCACACTATTAAAAACATGATTGAAACCATTAGTCCAATTTTAATGAGCTCCATGTGCAACTTGAGTTTTTTCTCCTAGAAAAAAATGTCTATCACATAATCGTACACAACATAATTGAGATAAATCCCAGTCTGGGCCATTTCTCAAATTGTTGGTTTAAGAGAATCCTTTCTTAAAAGACATTTGTGAAAAATAAATACAATTACATATACATTATTGGTTCTGCTTATTGCTTCCAGTAGGCATTAGGAAATGTATGTGCATTTGTGTTCTCTTATGCAGTGATGCTCACAGCTACAGTGAATTATGGCAAGTTATAGCCTTGAGTGTACTCTGAAACCAACTGTTTTCTCAGCCTGATTTCCTAAGGAAATGAGTCTTATATCAACATAAGATACTGCAAAAACTTCTGTGCCCTTTGGCCTACGTCAGCTAATTTGACAAAGGTGATAGTGATCTCAAAGGTAGCAAAGCTCCCACAGGTGTGGGAAAACAGGTGGCAGGCTAGAAGGAAAACCTATTAATACCTTCCTACTGGGTAGGCTGAAGCATGACTTTGCTCTGCATTGGATTTCAGAGCATCCACAAAGAGAGCCCATATCTTGGGTTAGGCACCCAGACTATTAGAAAATCCATCTTGAGTTTTGCAAACTACCTGCTTTTGTTTAAAAATAAACAATTAACTATCTTTTGATGTGCTCTGTAACAAAGGCCTTTTTTTTTCTCCATTAATTTATCTGCCTAAGTAAGATTTCTACAGTTTGCTTGTACCTCTTTTGTACAGCCTGTAGGATTAAACTACCACTTCTGTTTCTCCACTATGTAGATGAAACTGAGGTGCAGAGAAGTTATGTGTGTCCCCTTGAAGTTTCCAGTGTTTGACACAGAAACTGGATCAAAAGCCAGTGATGTCTCTTCTGCCTAGTAAAAGGATTTAAGCCCCTATGCTGTCTTCTGAACCTGATGAGGAAAAATAAACCTTCAGAAAAGCCTCAAATGTTTCTGGATTGAAAAAAAAGTCTCCTATTAGTATTTGCCCATGTGGATGCAATTTTACTTCCTCTCTGGTCCCATCAACTCTGATAGCAACCCACTACATAAAAAAAACCAGTCTGAGGTAGGTTTTATCTATACTTTCAAAGAAAGGGTCTAGCTACTCACTGGTTTACACTATTGGTGAGCTAAATCCTCTTGTTTTAACCCTAAAACCTATTACAGTCTATGGTGCTCTCTGGGGCTGACAAGTTCTTCCCCATCTGGATCCCAAGGCAGGGGAACTTTGATCAGAGGAACAATATTGCAGCTAGTGTGTAGGAAACACAACATTTTCTGCATTTTCTCTTCACTGTTATTTTGTGGACTAGTATGGGGTACTAATACTCCTATCCACCAAAGTGTGTCATAAACAGCAGTTACAAGTCATGGAGCCTATATGACAACATGAAGCCTAGTGGAAGTTAAAGGTAAGACTCTTTCATGGAGTATGGACCTTGATTTGAATGTCTAAATGCAACAAGCTTGAGTTTCTCTGTTTTCAGTAGGATATTCTTTCTCCCCTTTTCTGTTATGAAAACAAGTGTTGGCAAAAGGAAACTGTAGATAGGAGAGTCTTTACGGACAGCTGATGAGAGAAACATGCCTGTAACTCCCTTAGTAGCCTACAGGTATCACATTTGATGTGTGAGAGCACAAATGAGTTCGGCTGCACATAAAATTTCTCCCTCAGTTAAGGTGCATTGAACGTTTAGAAAGAAGCAGTCTGACCAAAGCTGTGCATTTGTCAGCTGAGTATATTGATCTTAAGGACTTGAAAAAATATTTTACCAGCAGAAGATAATCTGTCAGAAGATTTTTTAAATTCAGTATTTAACTGATTTTTAAATTACTATGACTTGAATTGCAGTAACTCCAACTGAGATGGGGCCCAGATGCCAGGCACTGTACAAACGCCTAATAAGAAACTGTGGCTGCTCTAAGTCACATACATCCTGATCCTGCAGATGTTAAGGACTGTGTTTAACTTTACTACTGTCAGTATTAATGGAGTTGCTCAGAGAACTAAAGGTAAAGAGAAGAAACCAACAAGAACCAGAGATTTAGAAGCTGAAGTGTTTAGGTGTCTAATTCCCAGTGGTCTCGAGATGTTAATGTAGATCTGGCCTTATACAACTTACTGACTTTAACAAATTTAAACAGATTCAAAGTAAATACACACATTCACGTCCTTGTCTTCCATACCACTGCAAAGCTATTTCCAAAATGCCCTTTGTAAATGTTTCTGCATGAGCTTTTACATTCATTTTTTAACTGAAACACCAAAAAAATCTGAATTGCAATTCGGCGCAATTTTCTTCAGTTTCTTTCAGGACAGGTTGCAGTCATGTCCCTAATGCCATTTGCTCAGCCCTCGTGTCCTAAGATCTGTCGGTTACTTATCAAGTGAGTGAAATGCTGTTCTGTTCTACTGTGCTTTTCATTACCCAAAGAAAATACCTTTGTTGCATTGAGGCATGAGGCAGGAGACTCTCCCTTGCCACAGCCACTGCCCATAGCAGTATTTCAAAGATCACTGTTGATTAAGAGAGCAGAGACATTTGTTTCTGTTCTCCTAGTCTCATTCCCCCCTCTCTCTTCTGGTGAGGCTGCAGGCTCAAGTCCCCCTGCTAGCCACATTCTCCCCTGTTTGCTTCCTCTCTTCTCCCACTTTTTAAAAAATAGAGATTTCTTTCAAGTCCTCTACAGTTACAGTATTTTGGCCATCAAAGTCCCCTCCCAGCCATTTTCATTTACCTTGTGACTCTGACCCTTTGTAAGGCTGAGGATTTTCAGAGTAAACTGATCCCTGAGGTCCCCAAGGATGTTATTCTCATTTATTCACTCAGCCCTTTGAATGGAGCAGCCTGGGGTTGGCAGCAGTTCAGCAGCCCTGCATTCAGAGAGCACACAATCCTTTTTCTTTAAGGGGCCTTTCAATATAAGGCCCAAGGTTTGCTGGGGAGCTTGAAGGTCTGTCAGTCATGCAGCAAGTTACGTTTCACTCCCAACCATCCCTGAAAGCGAAGAGCAGAGAAGGGAGAAGGGCAAGAAGCCCACAGTAAAGGAAAAGCAGGATCCCTGAGGATTACGCCTTCATTGCCACCGTGGCATGCTCTGGGGACGTGTGTGTCTGCTGCTACTGGGTCCCTCACCAACCTGGCAAGGGCCCTGAGCCTCAGGACCAGGGCAGAGCATGGCCCCTACAGGAACAGCTGTACAATGGACACCCCCTTTCTCCAGGTGCTCAGTGAGCTGAGGGAACACCTCCAGTGCCATCTGTGCATCCACTGGCTGTCATTACCTCTGACAGCTGGCCCTCCTTTTCGGGAGGGAAAAGGCCCCTTCTTTGCATTTTCATTGCAAAATGTTTGGGAATTGTCCCCTGGGACTGATAAGACAGAGACACTTCTGTGAGTGTCCCAGAGGGAGGGAGGGCTATAGGAAAAGGCTCATGGTTATGTACCACTGTACCTGCCAACTGGTGTGTCACAAACGGCTAAAATTACCAGCTGGTCAATTATCTGATTAAAAAGAGCCTTTCATTTGAGATTAAAAAGAAGAAAAAAAAAAAAAAAAACAAGAAAAAAACAAAAAGAGAGGGGAAAAAAAGAAAAAGGAAAGAAAAAGAAAATCCTGGCTGAAAGCAATACCTCTGCTAGGTTACCAAACTTAGTAGACATTGCGTTCTTTGCTTTTTTACTTTTGGCAGTGATGAACAGCAGAGTTTAAAAAGAAAAAAAGAACTTAGGGAGAATAAATATTTTGCATTAATCAAACATTTTTCTACATCCCATTCCTCTAACACAACATGTTCTCATTTATCTCCCTTTTCACAAAAAGGCCTTATACTTTAAAAGAAAGAATGACTGCTCATTTTACTTATTTCCATTTTAGTTCAACTGATTAAATAAGGAACCCTCTCCAGGAAAGTTATTCAGGTTTCATTAGTTTACAGTTGCCTTGGAATCCCTTTGAATTACAGCGAGCATAAATTAACATTCTGTCAGCTAACATCAGAAGTACCTCTTTAAGGCTCCTGGACTCAACAACGGCTGCTAAGGTTTGGGAATAAATGTACGATGTGCCGGGGCTTCACCAGCTGGTTAATGACCTGCCGCAGTAGTTATAGGGCCCAAGACGAAGCCGAGGAAGATTAACTAATCTGGCCAGTCACTGGTGTGCTGGCTGGGAATGCTGAGCAGTGTGGAGTGCGTGATTGTAAACTTTATTGTTTGACCTCTGCTGAATTAGGAGTTGGGGTTTTGGGGAGGGAGAGAGGGAAGGGGCTTAATGTTTTATTAATAATGTTTCCAGCGTTTATCCTTTCCTGTTTGAGGAACTGAAAAGGTAATTTCCAAACACAGGAGTCAGCAAAACTGAGTTTCTTTCAAAGAATGCCGTGTTCTCTACACACAAATCAAACAAATATGGTTCAAGCTGCAAGTTGTTCCTGCATTGCAACAGAAGAAACTGGGATCAAATATAGTTGTTCTTTTTTCATTCATGTCTGTTCACACGGTTCATCCTTCAATTGCCAATCACCAAGCTACAGATGAAACCCTCCAACAGAGAGCTACTTCTGCAATCCACTAGCTCCAAAACCCCTCAAAGTTCAATAAAATATGAAACTTTTCTGGTCTCACCCATCTCCATTGCATTTGATTTCCTATCCAGGCAACGTGAAAGAGTAACAGGAAGGGAGAGTGTTCATACAAGATTGGCATGGCTATGAAAAAAAAATAGGTATGTTATTGTAGTTACAGTGCAGCTAAAATGAACTCCCTTTTAACACATCTTAAATCCTTTCACTTTCATGCAACTGTTTACTCTGCTACCCAACCAAGGGCATAGCGACAGTATCTCTTAAGTATGAAATACTTTTATAATGAAACACTCATCTTCTGGATTTCTTCACATGAAGGGAAAAAAGTATGTCTGATGTTAAACATATTTTCCTAGTTGGTTTTTGCTTTGGATAGAGGAAAAGAATTAGCAGAAAATATATTACCTTTTTGGTGTTATTCAAATTGTTACAAATCCTGTCTCGTGTCTTTCCCGTGATCCTGACCAGTACCAGCTTGGGTGGGCATCTGTGGGGTGACCCACCTAATGGAGAAATTTCCTCCAGTTCCAGGAGCTGGCTGCATAGATGAAACTCCAAAGCTTTTATAAAGCTTCCAAAGTTCCTTCATTAATATATTCTGTTCAAACTGAATGTTCCCATTAGCTCTAGAAATATCTTTTTTTTTTTTTTTTAAATCCTTCTAAACTATTTATGTTATGTTTCAAAATCTCCATGAATTTTCAAATAACTAAATTCATGGCATAGTGCCTTTAAGTTGCATTCAGCTGCCTTCTTGTGGTGGAAGGATGAGTCTTAAATTTTAAACACTTTGGCATCTGCACTGCTACTGGCAGACAAATGCTCTGCCCTTCATCCCTAGTGCCCAGTGTTATCTTGATGCTCTCTGCAACCCAATTAGCTAATACAGTGCAAGGACATACACCCAGCACCACGAGGGTTAAAGCCAGTGGCTGGACTGCTCTCTTGACACTGAAAGAACCTGGATTCAAATCCAGTCTCCAGAAGTATAGATCCCTCTCACCTTCAGTATAATGTTTTCTTGTGAAAGGGCTGTCCATCTGCTGTATATTCATTCTTTCTGAAAGAAAGGATGTGTTTTGGTGTTATTTACACAAGGTTCCTTCCCATGCAAACTGAGTGGAGAAATTCACTTTGTTCTGAAGAATCCCCTGCTTGACACTTCCAGCTTGTTAGCCTAACTGTTTTATCACTCCAAATGCAGATCTTGATGTGGTCTATTCCTTATTGCTTTACTCTGCCTGTGTGCTAATCTGAGCTGAGCCTCAGAAAGAACTTTGTTTGACTGGCTGTTGCCAAGGTGCTTGAATGACACTGTGAAGAACAGCAACAGGAACTTGCCAGAACACCGTTCTGTGACTGGGTAAGTTTAAAAATTACTACCAGAAGTATAAGGTATGATATCAGTAGCCAGAGAAAATGAGAAATTGCAGGGGTTTACTTTTCCTTTTCCCATCCAGGATGAATATTATTTTTGGGATCACATGCAAATCCAAATAATGAGGGACAAAAGTGCTTATATGGGTGCAACCAGTGCATCTCATCTTTTCCAACTTGGAAAAGAGTGCATCACACATCTGATTTTCACAGCTTTCCCTGTGTTATGAATGTCAGAAATATGCCATTCCATATTGGTTTGACCAAAAGCATAAGGCTGTCTTGTTGCTGCATGGACACGGTCAGGCTTTTCAAATCCCTGCCACAGAACTTGGGAGGGATTACCATATGGTGCAGTGAGAAGAGTGAGTTGCAGGAGTTTAAAATCTTGGGCATTTAAGGGGAAGGTCAAGAGTTGTTTGCAAGGTGAAAGATAAAAAAAAACAAAAAACAAAGGAGAGACAATTTAAGATCACAGCCACACTGGAAAAAGGACAGGTTTCCTCTTACTGGATAAGCAAAGGGAACTCTAGAGGACTAAGAAAGAGTATGTGAGCCCTTAAAAGAGGAACCAGAGGAAACTCAGGGAGTGAAGGAAGCTGCACGGAATGAGGACCAGGAGCAGAGTTACCTAGTGTGAGAGTCAGAGATGTGCTATGGGCAGGGACAGCTCTAGGTTAGATTAAACTGGGGGGATACAAGCAGGGCAATGAGCAGCACCTGCACATCTTTCCCCTTCTCCCCTGTTGCACACATAGCTAGAGAGAGGGAGGGTAATGGCACCTGGGGACTCAGAAAAAGTCACGTGTTTAGATAAAAAGTGGAAAACGGGGCTGAGACAGCAAAAATAAACCGTCCTTTTCCTTGTCATGCCTTTCCTTATCATGTCAAGTCCTGCTCCTCTTCTGCCTCCTTTTGATCTTTATTCAAAAATTTGCCCCTTTAAAAACTCACAGAGTTCTGTCTGAACCTGAAGTGGTTTTGAGAAACTGAGATAT
Source organism: Bombycilla garrulus (assembly GCA_013400315.1). Classification (NCBI taxonomy): domain Eukaryota; kingdom Metazoa; phylum Chordata; class Aves; order Passeriformes; family Bombycillidae; genus Bombycilla; species Bombycilla garrulus. The sequence continues at coordinate 1,070,524 of VXBU01008271.1, forward strand.
TATAGAAACCCCTCAGTGCCAATTTGTTAATGTCACTGAGACTTGTCTACACTCAGAATAGATATATTGCTGCAAGGGAGGCCTTCATGCAGCCAGAATCAGTACTCATGGCTCTGCTGAGATGTAATCTACTACTAAAAGCACTGCTTAAACAAATGTTTGCATTATACAGCAGGTCCCCCCAGCCGGCCACTACAGCAGCACAAAATGCAGCACTTTCAATCCAGATACCCAGGGGCAGATCTGGAAAATTATCAGCTAGCTGGCAGTATTTAGTCATGGTTTTCTAAAGACAAACCTAGCCTCGCTTGTGATGCAATGTGGCTAAAAGGTGGCATTCCCATCTGTGTCACCATGCCATCCGTGCCACCGCTTGCTGCAGCGTGCCTGGCCAGCTCTCACCTCCCAGGGCAGCACAGGGAGTGCCAGCACCAAAGGGTGTCAGGCACAGGAGTGGGACCTGCTGCAGGAGGTCATTTCACAGCCTCCCAAGGTATCTTGGCTCTTTCAGCTATGACAGGACCTCTGAAGAAGCCCAGGATGAGGAGAAAGTGGCTGTATCATTCTGTCCCTCTAAGGGCTGAACAGGTGGACAAAGAATTGTCTCAGACACAAAGTAACTAGCCAGGAGCTTTGTTTTACAAATGAAAACTCCTTTAAACTCCCCCACTGGTAGTCTCTCACATCTGGAACCATGAGTTAGTGGAAAATGTAAAACTGAAGCTCACTGAGGGAAAAAAAATGTACCAGTAGTCGCCAGAAAGATTATATGAATTTAAGAGTCTTATGCACGGAAACATATTGTCAATCTTTCAAAGATCCCATGAAAAAGAGCATGGCTTTATTAAAACTGGTCCATTATAACAAAACAGCTGATCCTTGGATCATTTCTCTCTATGACTCCCTGAATTAAGCAGAGATTTTAAGTCCACTGCAGAGATCAACATCTGTTCTGGAGATGGACACTCATGTTCACAAACTGGTGTAAGATTAGGGCCTCTTTCTTAACTTGTCTTGGCTCTCTCACACAGTGAAACTTTCGCAGTTTTGTTCCTAGCACTTTGATGTTTCCTCACTGATCTCTTGAATTTAGGACTGAAAGGGGTCATTAGATGCCTACTTGACTTCTTGACTATTAGAAGACCTGAAAATTTTACTGCCTACATCTGACTCAAACTCAGTAAAAGGAATATATGACTATATGACATCTTCTACCAAAAAAAAAAATCTATGCTTAATCTGAAGTTGGCAAGACAACAAACTCTTCCTTCTCTTAATAGCCTCTTTCAGTGGTCAATTCCCATCTTCCTAAAAAATCCCCTGTTGTTCCTACCTTCTCTTACTTTAAAGCCATTGTCACTTATCCTATCACAGGAGGCTCTGCTCATATTATTTTTATAACCCTTCAATGTCATTATCTGCTTGTTCTCAGCCTTTGGTGTGCTTGGATGGGTACAGACACAGGGAGCATGAGGCTTGTAAGTCAAAATATGTCTTTTCTTAGGCAAACTACTGTAATTGGAAATGGCTGACAAGCCCCTCTTTGGTCTGAAATAGAAGCAGCAAGCTTTAAAATTAAATGCAAGTTGAGAGCAATTATCCAGAGCACAGGAGGACTTCAGAAGTCCTTATGCATGTGGGAAGGGCCCTTTTTCATATGGTTTATTTTCTTTTAAATATGGGAAAAATATGGAGCAAAGTAGCATTATGTTACTGCCGCCCTCCCCAGCAGCCATGGAAAGCCAGGAAAGCCTGTACCTTCTGCAAGCCCGCAGCCGGCTGTGCAGCTGGGAATCGTCATTATGTCAAACAAAACGCAACCACACGCCTTTCAAACACATTCCACAGGGACCTTCAGCTCTCAGTGGCACAGCCCCATCCCTGCAGGATGGTTTGCAGGGGAAATGGCTGGCAGGCTTTGTCTAGGGCATGCTGCTGAAGAGCCGATGTGCCATGCTGTTACAGGCATCTCTCGTGCGGCACGCTAGTGTAGGATTACTGTTAATATGCTTATTCTGTCTCTGTTTCTCCTCCAGCCGCCTTGGGATCATGACCAAAGCAATAGAGACAACACAGGAAGGGAGGATTTGGGAGGGCTTGATGGGCAGAAGGAGCATGGGAAAAGTCGGACTTTCAGAAAGTCTGAAAATCTTCTCCACCATAGCCAATGCTGCAAATCATGTGCTCATGAGGACCTTGCCATATGCATTTAAGTCTACCACACTCCGTTATTTTCAGTCACAAATATGTTTAAGATTGTTATCACAGTAGCCAGTACCACAGGAAAGAGATTGATCATTATGCTCTTATGTATCTTTGGTAAAATATCTTATGTAAAGCAAGGTACAATCAATACCAATAATGGAACATTCACACCAAGAATGTATAAACAGCACTTTCATGGTCTTTATTCAGTAGATAAAGCAAAATTAACATGCTAATAAATTAACATGCTGATAAAAATAAGACACAGTTAGCAGGTCTGCTTTCCCAATGAAATCAGAACTGAGAAGCTCTAATTCTCTGAGGTATATTTGTTGCTGCTTCTTATTTTGTTATTATTTTATTACCATCCTGCAGCTGTCACAATTCATAACAGACTTAGAGAAAATTAAGTGTAAGGCACTGCTAAAATTATCTCTATTGGTCTTACTGTCAGTATGACTTTTCACTAGGTTTTTATCTGACACAACCTGTGGAATAGACAAAGGCAATCTCTAGCACTGAAGTTCTCTGAAAGGAAGTGTCAAACTGCTGTCTTGTTTTCAGAAGAGGCTAATGGAAACTGTAGATAAACAAAAGAGAAATATTGTCCTGTTAATTTATCCTAACAGAATCCAGTTAATTTTCCTCCTAGATGGATTTTGTTTTGCATGAAACAGACTTCTGACAGGAACTTAAGCTGCTGTGACTGAAGATTCTGAGAGGGCATATAATCTAAGCTAGTTTTTTTTTACACAAAACACAGATGGAAATGGCAAGTGATTCTTTGTGAGCTTTTACTTTGTGCAAAAAGTGCTCTTTGTGCAAAAGTGACCTGACCAGCCACGTAAAAACTTGGGACAGCAATAATAGCAAGTCACTCTCTCCCTTGGGTTTTTTTTAATAGTTTTTCATTTTATTAACCTGGATCACACAATCTAAATTCCAGTATGGCTCCATTAAAGTTTCATTAGCAGGCCAAGGCAAGATTGATCTGCTGTCTATCTTAACCTCTGATTAAGCCTCCAAATTATAATCTTCAAACTTAGCTTCACTGCCAGAGAAGTTGCATGCAAAATTTCCACTTTGTTAACTTTGGCTTCTGCAGATTAATGTTAGAAGTGAGCTGGATTCAAGAGTTGACCTATTTCTCCTTTTTTTGACTATTAGGGAAACTAAAGTTTGAACTTAGAATCTGCTCCCTTGACCGAATCAAAGCCACTGAGAACATCTGCTTGGGAAGCTGGAATATGGATGAAGACTGTGGCTCAGACTCTTTCCCCAAAAAACTGACTGCTAAATAATTGTGAATGGATCTCCTTTTTTCTTTATCCATTCTAGCAAAATACACTTTAACAATCAAAAGTAATGTTTTATAACTACATTTGATGAAAGGCTTACTCCTATAAACAAGTCAGGGAATAGCATCGACAAAATTGTTTTGCTCTACAATGGATGTATACATTCTAATACCATTGGATGAGACATTACTCTCCTGAAAAATAAGAATATTGTTCTCTACTTCTAGAGAACAGTAAAATAGAAAAGTTCTATTGTGCTTCTTATCACTAAGGTTTTTTTCTACCTTTGAGAAATCAGTTGTCATAAAGATATGTCCTTAAATGTCCCCTACCTTAAACTTCAAGGAGATGCAATTACTCCTGTTAGAGCTTTGCAATGTAAAGAAGCCAAAATACTGCTGTGTCCCAAACCTTAATGCACCTGTGTCAGGAGGGTGCCTAGAAATTTCCAGATGCTAGAGAGCTGCTGGTTCCCCCTTTGCAACGTCTTAATCCCTGATGAAAGTTTAGCTTCTAAAGTCAGTAAGAAGAGTAGCTGACTTCAGCCATGACTCTAAACCAGATGTGATTATGGCTTGCTAAGATGTATGATGTGCAAGGTTTTAGCACAGTGTTTTGGAGGCATTTTTAGAAAAAGAGGAAGGTAGAAGCCAGGAACACATTATAAAAAGCATAATAAATAGGTGAACCACTCTCAAACAGAAAAAAAAAATGGAAAAAATGGCCCAGTCCCCTGCAAATGCACTCCTTAGTAAGCAAGGCTGGATCACTCCTCTCTGTGTAGAAAGGAAGCATGAAAGCGGCTATTATAAGTTCTTCCACTGTTAATAACAGAGACAGGAAAGATGTGACTGAAGTCCTCCCAAATCCATAAGCTGCCTGAAAAAGTGGGATGGCTAAGGCGAAATCATCACTGTCAAACACAATCCCAGATAGGTAGGGAAAAACTGGCATTAGCTCCTCACACACATACACAGGCACATGTACACATCAGGCTCCACCTCAGAGCCAGCCTGAGCACTGATTTTAGGGATAACTAAAAAATTTTAATGCAGCATTTTTAGTATAGCTAAATTTGGTCATTTACTTTGGAAAAGAAAATCTTTTGGAATAAAATAAGCAATGCCAGTACTAAGTATGAAGTACTGGTAATACAGTGATACCTTAGATAACCAGCCAAAGGACTGACAGTGAGCTGTGCTGCTTGGTAGAAGAAGTCTCCTGCTATTCAATAGAGCTGAGTTAATAACTGAATTTCTGTTTGTCTGAACTCCTAAATAAAGCACTGCCAAAAATGGGAGGAGAATGAAAAAGGACAATATTTTGCTCCAAATGAAATAGATTTTTAGGAGACTCCTGCTAAACTGAAAAACTGAAAATATTTCCATTACAGTTTAGGTCTTTTGAACAAAACCAGAGCATTTTAAATAAAAGGCAATTCTTTGGCACCATGTATGAACATGTCTTTTTGGGGTTTTTTTTGCTTAGTTCCAAAGAAATTAAGGGAGCAGCATCCATCCATATTAGTAAAATGTGTAGGTGAGATTGGCATTCCCAAGGGGAAAAAGTGGGTGCCAAGGCACTCACTGTGGGCATCTCAGACTCAATTGCTGCCCTTCCTTGAAGGAATGGGAACATCAGGATTTCCCTGATGTATATAGGCACAGTGTGGTGGAACTCTCCATAACCAAGGGGAACTGCTCTAAAAATCACTACCTTTCTAAACATTGGTACCTTGAAGCAGGATTCCAAAGAAACTATTTGAATAATGCTGTTTAGCAAACTCAAATTAATAGCAGCAGAGTGACTGAAACACCCTTTTCTGCTTTATTGCTAACGAAAGGAGACCCTGCCCGAGATGGGAGCATCTCCACAGATGTTGTGAGATGATCTCTTCAGGTGGGTACCATCAGGTTCCAACCATTATTTGTTACACATCTGTTACAAATGATACTAACTCTGGTGGGTTTAGCACATCTCAGAAGGCCCAAGGCATCATTTTTGGAGGCAGCTGCCAATGCAAGCGCAGTGTGACTCACCTGGCAGTAGGCTGGGGCAGCCGCACTCTCCTCTGCTTTGTCTGACCAGCCTATGCTCTCCAGGCTTTTTTTTTTCTCTTATGCTCTTTTCCATCTCCTCTGTCCCTCTCACAGTGTTAGTGTGACATGAGAAAAGCATTTTGATGCCTTGAGTTTTTCCATTCCAAGATCTGCTGACTACCCTCACCGCAGTCAAAGTTGCTGGCAAAGGACCCAGGATTCAGTACTCCAGAGTGAACAAAGATTCTACTCCTGAAACAGCTGTAAAAACAAAGAGTGATGCAGACAAAAACATGCTCCTCTGTGCCTAAAGAACTGTTCATGATAATAATTATTTTTCTTTGTATATTACTTGACAAGTACAAGACACTATCACTGTTAGATATTTATTACTGTTCATTATTGTTTATTATTATTATTGTTACTGTTAGATATTTACTGTTATTAAATACTTATCCATTGTTAGATATTTATTTACTATTAGATATTTATCTGTAGTTAGCTATTTACTATTGCTAGATACTTATCTGTTATTAAATACCTATTATTAGTAGATATTTACAACAGAGACTTGACTAGGTAAAGGCCTTGTCAAGCCTCTAAAGGGGGAAAACGATGCCTTGGGTTTTAGCTTTTATGCTTTTCAGATTCTCAACTGCTAGTGTGTAACTCTGAAACTTCATATCAGGTGTCAGTCCACAGGGCAGTTAGACAAAACAATCCCTTCTCAGCTAGAGAATCAACGACAACCATTACCCAAAAAGCACAAACAATGGTGAAGAGAAGGGTGCAAGCCAGGGGGGTTGAGANCCACAGGGCAGTTAGACAAAACAATCCCTTCTCAGCTAGAGAATCAACATCAACGACAACCATTACAGCACAAACAATGGTGAAGAGAAGGGTGCAAGCCAGGGGGGTTGAGACTGCATGACCTGGAGCTGTAACTGTATAATTGAACCCAAGATGTAGATGAACCAAAATTCATAAAAGTGTAAAAAACTCATGACCAGGATTCATCTTGGATTCTACTGGGGTGTAGCCCTGGCCAGGGTCTTGTGCTGCCCAAGGTGTATCCTAAGGCCTTTCAGTAAATACCTATTTTATTCTTTTACTCTGTCTAGTCTCTGTTCCAGGTCAGCCTTTCCAGGCATCAGTTCAAAAAGCAGGCATTGAGTGGGAGATTTTATTTTGGTGCTTTTTTTCTAGGCATCATGATTATAATACAGCAGGAAAGAGATTTTAATTTGTTTTTGGATTAGGTCTCACTGGAAGACTTATTAAGAACACAAGCCAGTAGAATTGTTGCTTGTGCTATGTAGGGGTCAGTCAGCTAGACAGTAAAGATAGCTCATTTTATGTTGGCCCCAAATGAAACAGTGGCTCCTTTTTGATTATATGGATGTAAAATATCTTCAGTATGCCACATTTGATTTGTAAATATAGTGAGTGAAGAAAAAAAGGTAAGCTCAATACTAAAATTAATCAACTTATTTTATTTGGACAGGAGTTAAATTTGCTATGGAAATACTTCCCATAATACAGAAAATATAAAAGGAGTTTTATATAGCAACATGTCTTTAATATGTATAGACATATATGCACAAACACATCCAAAAGATAGATAGATAGAGAGATAGATAGATAGATAGATAGATAGATAGATAGATAGATAGATAGATAGATATACATGGCTGCAGAAATATATAAAAATTGAGAAAAGAGTGAATTCTTATTGAATCTTAAAAAATGCCCTTTAATACAAATATAATTTTATCTACATTGGACAGCTTTGAATACAAAATCTACTTTCTAACATGGATCTCTCACTGATTAAAATAGGAAATTTCATTTGAAGAATATTCCTTTACATCCCAAGTTGCTAACAGAACAGAAGAGTACTGTTATGCATATCTTGTTTTTAGAGGCCACACATCTGCATTCAAGGACACCAGCTCATATCAGCTCAGTTTTTACCTTTGCAAGCAAGTCTTTTACTGAAGCTCTTGAAATTCTCGTCAAGTAGTGAAAATTTTGCTATTAAAAGAAAAAAAGAAGACAAATTTTGTTCACAATCTGCATTGTATATTGACTATAACCTCATTTTATCATTCCAAAATGCAACAGTAGAAAAACAGAAGTGTCTTTTGCCAGGTTTCTGGCACCCTGGTTCTGCTACACTGGTCTTACTCTTTAATTTCCCTCAAGCATTTCTGCAATGGTTCACTCCTAGGGAATGGTTGACCCAGTGGACTGTAGCTTTAACTCCTGCTGCCTCTTCTGAGGGGAACCAAAAGTGCACTTCAACCCTATTAGCATCTCTGTTAGCCAGCCCCATAGGAGAAACACATGAGATACCTGTAGTTTTAAAAGTAAAGCTCAGCTGCAGTCCTTATAGAATGGTTATGCGACCAGTCCTATTAGTTTTAGTGCCTACATCATTCAGAGACACAACAACCTATAGGGCTCTTCCAGGTTTCACCCATAACCTACTGAAATATGTCTACATAAATGAGGATTAGCAGGACTCACTCTGACACAGTAGCACCCATTTAATCTAGAATCTGTGGCGTCTGTGGTAGTGTGTGATTCACTTTAATTTTGTTGCTTGCAATGAGACAGCCATATAATCCATAGGCTAGAGGTAGCTTATTTGCCAGCTCAGAGGGAGGCAAAGTCAGCTTGGCCCTCTACAATAAAATAACAAAGTATATGTACCAGATCCCTGGGTACTTTTTAACAGAGCTGCTGGACCTGTGGTCCACACCCCACTAATGGCTACAGAATATCTTCAAGGGTGATGGCCATTGTGTCTCAAGGTGCTGCTTTATGTCTGTGTTTCCAGCTGCTAAACAGCAGGAGAAAGCTGATAAATGCGGATTGAGATTTCTTTGTGCTCTATTTTCACTTGCTTTACTTGCTAAAGAAGCAGTAGGTGATGAAAAGGACAGGATGAAAAGTGATGTGTATGGCTGTGAAAGAGAGAGAAAAATACAGCTGGGTATCTCTAATGAGGTACAGTCCAGTTTATAAAAAAAAAAAAAAACATAAAAAATTGTTGGGCTGAGTGCCCTAGAGCAACACAGACCCAGATTCTTTGCAAACAGGAACTAATTGCTAAAAGCTCTCCAGAGAACTTTTTTTCATTCCTTTCAGTTAGCATTGGCAAAGATTTAGAAATTTCATCAAGAGGAATGATCTCTTATAAGTCCTTCTTTCTTAAATCTTTTTTCCCTCTTTACTGATGTGAGGATTGGCACCAATTTAGGCAACTCCTTTCATCTCTGAACATGGACTTCCTTAAATTGGTTTAACAATTTAATCCATTTAGCTGAAGTCCATTCCAGTCAAATCCATTCAAGAATTGCATGGAACAGACCCTCAGTGTTTTACCCAAACCACTGCTCCATTAGAAACTTCAGTCAGAGAGCTCATGTTGCTCCATTTTTTTTTTCTGGTAACACACCCTGACACCCTCAGCTGACTGCGACACATCTTAGGGGGTCTTTGGAGTTGGTTTCCGGTGAGAGAAAACTCAGTGTCTTGGAGATTGACTGTGTCTCTACAGGTATGCTGGGTTTATTTATACCCACATGAAAGCTGTTAAAACAAGAGGGAATCACATGTGGCCTCCACAAAATCTCTGTAGCATGAGGCCTACACATCACAGCAATACCACTCTTCCAAAAAGTCATAATTCTTCAGAGATGTCTGCAAATATCAAGAATATTGCAGGATTTTACTGTTTGGGGTTTNNNNTTTTTCCCAATGAATTGTTCAAGTTGTAACAAAGATGACTGTCAGCCTGGTATTTTGCCTGTGTTATAAGGGAAGTAAGAGAACAGAATTTATGGGTCTCCTACCATTTTGCCTGGTTGGGCAGCAGCACTCTGTGAGCTTTGCTGGGTGCTGAGGCATGTGGGAAAGCCCATTGTCACTGACACAGTGTGGGATCAGGCTGACCCTGTGGCTCTTCCTATCTGCCCCTTCCAGCCTGCAGCCTGCAAATTACAGGCTCTTCTCCCACTGTAAAACACACATGCTCCCGTCCCCCAAGTTTGTTACTTTATTTTTATATTCATGAAAACATTAAAGTCAGGGTAAAAGGGACAAATAGTCCAGATTTGAAGATTTTCCATCTAGACCAAAAAAATGCTGCATGGCATGTGTGTTTAGCATTAGCAGGAAAATAAATGTGCTGTTTTCAAATTTTTGCTTCAGGGTCAGCCAACATCAGTCTACCATGTAACAGCTTTGAGGGGGGAAAAAAAGCTTCACTTAAGGATACCTCTGCCAGAGTAAACAGTGCCTCAAACCAGGGAAATCTAAAGCACATGCCTTATTGTCAAGTTTGGTTTAACTTGTTTTACAAATCAAAACAGCAGCTCAGTTTTTAAAACTATTTTTAAGTCCACTGGTGTTTTATCAAGGAGTATAAAGACCTACATTACTATTTCAGTCCTTGTATTTTAAATCAAATACAATGTACCAATTTCTTTTCCATGAATTAATGTCTTATCCCATTCTTATGTGCAGCTCTTCCTACTTCTTCATCATTTCTCATAAATCGGAGGCTAAGATTCCCCTTTTTAACTGTCCTGATACACCCTGCGCTTTGTGAGCAATCTTTCTGTAGCCACTGATTCTTCTTGTAAAATATGTTAGTGCTCCCTGTAGGGTGAGAGCAACTGATCCCAAATCCATGCTGGAAAAACACAAAATTTTTGTGAATTTGCTTGAACAGGAGGAAGTCTGCGCTCAGAATTGACTTCTCCTTAAGAGGCAAAGCACATACCAAATGAGAAACCTCCTGCACTTTGGGTATGTGCAGACAATTCCTCTGATTAATGTGGGAGTATTTGCATGCATATCTGAGGAAAGAATTTGGCTCTTCACTATTAAAATAAAACACTGAAGAGTATTTAAGGAGCAAAACCAAGCCTGGAATGTTTTGAAGACATTTCCAAGAACCTCTAAGAAAGGAAAAGTCTTTGCCAAACACAGACAAACCTCATCAAACCCTATAGCTTCCTTTCAACTTTTATTGTTTCTGTTCCCTCACAAACCAAGCCTCAGCAGGTAATTCTGCTTGCTTGACTGTGGCTGAAGTTCCATTATTATTTTACTCCCATCAGAGGTGTGTTGAAAGGGGGTGAGTGGTGTGGCCCCTTCCCCGTTTTTCATCTACCCAAAGCTACTTGTGCCCTTGCAGCTGTGAGTAATTTGTTCAGCTCTGCAGGGAGCTGGACCAGGGTATAGATCCAGCTAAAAATGAGCTTTCCCTCACCCAGCCCTCCATCGTGCCTTGCTCCTCCAGCACTGTTGGATGAGCAGTAACATGAGCACATGGAAAAGATGTAGGTATGTGGCCAGATGAACAGAGGGAAGGAGTTGGCATTTTCCTCACAGCCCCCCTACACAACACTGGCTGAAGCAACCACGCATCTTTGGCCTAAATCTAAGGATCATCGGCCTGTATCGGTCTCACTCAAGAACGTTCTGTGATGAGTGGTTTTTAAACACTCTGCAAGTCTTTACTGAATATAAGCAAGTTCCTTATTAAAAAAAATTANACTGGTGGATGATAAATAAGGGAAAATTTAAGTGGAAAGAGATTCCTGTTTATTGGTGTGTGTTGTTGGATCAGTTACGTGCAACAGGGCTTAGCATGTCTATTGGCGAAGACCAATTTGGTGATATAAAGTTAAATTTTCTCTTTTTTTAGTGTAAATTTTTGCATTTGATCACTTTATATGAGCAAAGTACACATAGTTATTAGAAAGTCTACTATAATTGTGGGTTTTGATATCGTGGTGGAGCACTGAGAAAGCACTTGATCCCACCATAGTAATAATAATTCCGTTTAAAAAAACCTCTAAATACCAAGCATTTATTATAAAATATTACCCAAAGCAAGCAAATATAGGAGATGGCCTATTTTATATTAAAATTTATTAAAATTGAAGCCAGCTCTCTAGAATATTCAAAGCATTACATAATTGATGTAAGTTCAAAAGGTAAAGAGATTAAAGCCATGCTGAATGGCCAAATATTGAAGTCCATTCAAATCTGTGAGCCATTACTGACTTCAGAAGGACTGGTTATTTGTGAGTGACTGCTCACCAACACCAGTGTGTGTCCAACAGATCCCATATCTTTCAATAAAACTGCATCAATTTTAGTCATTCAGGTGTGAAGCTGGAGTGAGATCGAATTTTGGCTTCAGCCAGTGTGTTAATGGAAGTGGTAACAGAAGTATTGACCTTAGTGTGTGCTTAGATACAGGGAATAAAGGAAATAAAGCACATCTGTCCTCCTTCCCAACATCAGCAAGACTGCTCTGAGATGGAAGGAAATGTAACTTTTAAAAAAGATTTGTGTTTGAAGTGTTTCTCCTGTCTTGCACAGCAAGCAGCACTGATTTGGCTTCCCAGCATTCTTGTAAAAATTGCTCGAGCCTCCCATCCAGCAACTCAGGAAGATACATAACTCTCCAGGAGCACTCAAGAACAAGTAACCTCACCAGGAAAGGATTTAAACAAAGGGGATACACAGACATGATTCTACAGGAGGGAAAGGGGAGGTTGGGGACACAATTAAATAGCAGTTTGGAAGGGGCAAACACTCCATAGGAGAGGAGGTCACCTCCTCCTGGGGCAGTGCTCCCATGGCTGGCTGCTGAGGTCATCATCACAGCCTCTTCTTGCCCCTGTTAATGTGCCACACAAAGGCAGTGTTGGTGGCCATGGCCAGGAAAGGAAACCTCACTTAGCTTCTCATGACAGTACTTGGCAGCCTGCATGAAAAATAGGGCCATGCCCTGCCCAAACAGCTCTGAAGTGGCCCAGCCGTCACTTCTTTTCCCCAGTGCTCAGCATTTGGGTGTGTTTGGATGCCCAGCCAGATTGACTGTCTCTTCACAGCTGCCCTGGGTATGCTTTGGCTTCCTGCAGAGGAATGGATGACCCTGAGCACTTGCAGAGAATCTTCACATTCCAAAAGGAGGGTCATCCCTCATCAGTTCATTTTTCCTTTTTCCCACATTTTTCCATTTCTTCTATGTCTTCCAGTTTTGATCTTGTACTTCAGTCCCAAAAGCTGCACTTCCTGCCTAGAGGCACCATCATCTCATGCACGGGTGAAGCAGACAGTGGACACAGATGTTAATTTTGCCACATTATTTAGCAGCTGTAAAAGGAAAAAATTACCTCAGCCAATTGCCTGCATACAAATGGCCTCAGCTTACCCATGTAGTTCCTTTTATTTACTAAAGATATTGGCAAAGAGCCACTTCCCCACCCAGCAAGTCTCCATCCATCTGGAGGTCTGGACTGTCCATACACCTAGTGTCGACAGCAGGTGTCTCAGGCTTTCAAGACTTCAAGCCATTAAGGACTCCAAAGTAGAAAGTACTTTCAAGGCGGGCTGGGTTGTGTCTGTCCAAGAACAGCACAAATGAGGTGTGGATCTGATCAGCTACATACATTCCTCTCATGGTAGTGTCATGTGTAAACAGCTTTTCCAAATCTTCTCATTGACAGCAGACTTCTGTCATTTTTGTGGAGGAGGTCGGAGAACTTGAACAAATGTCTTGCAGCAGTGCCTTGTGGAACAGAATAGCTGAGACACCAGCTCACTTGGATGCCTGCGCAGAAAGCCTTTGTTGTCAAGAGCCAACATCTCTCATTTTGCTTCAGACTCAAGTTTAGTTCAGAGGCAACCTTATAACAGCAGCTGCCATTTTAATTATAGAAAGAATATAAACAATAAATTTCTAATATTAGGTACGTTTCTCACAGTCCTTGTTTCTGAAAATAATGTCTTAGGACCATATCCAAGCCCCACTGAATCAGTGGAAAGTGTCCCACTGACCTCATTGTGATTGGATCAGGGCCTTAGTTTCTTAAAATAAAATTTTACAAGGTACAGGCTAATCCTATTTCACATATTTTTAGTTAAATGGCTGAAAGGGTTTTTTTCTCTCCATTAAGATCCATAGAAAACCAAGACACAGCCACAGTCTGGGCACCAAATACTCTGTAAGGAATTCAGATACAAATAAGGCATGGGGTTGAAATTATTTCACACTTGGGCTTCAAAATGATGGGTTCAGAGCACAGGTCCTGGGAGCAGTTGTGAGGGCCCAGGTCACTGGAAAGGGGTGGCTCACCTTCCCCTGGAAAAGCAGCAGTAAGCCAAGCACAAAGCTGCAGGCTGTGCTCCAGAGCGCTTACCAAATTCCACCAATACTTCATTTGTTTGATTTTTCATATGTAGGCAGCTGTACAGAGCTAGAGCTACCAAAACACTGCGTGACAAGCTGTGCCTGCGGTATGTCCACCTACACCAAGCCTAGAAAGCAGTAAAGCACTCCCAAGAACATCTGATTTTGTGACTTTCCAGCCCATAAAGTTTCAGATATACTTCAGATAAGTAAATGGGGGCTGCAGGAGGAAGTTATGCAGACAAAATTATCAACCTGCTCCTTTTATTCTATCCCCATCCACTGGTGCAAACTGAAAAGGAAATATCTTGGAAAAAGCAGGGAGGTTGCTAGGAGCAGATGGAGTCAGTCACATGCAAACAGAGGTTATCCCTCCTGCACCCGGAGGAAATCCCCATCTTCATCACTGCAGTAGCAGCCAGGCCAGCAGTCAGAGACCCCCTGCACTAATATCTACAGCATGGCAGAAGGTGTTGTTTTCAGAAGATGGAAGAACCATAAGGGACAAAGAAGAGAAAGCAAACCGTATGAAAAAGAAAATCATGAATGTGAAAAAAATACAGGGGACACAAATGGAAAGTTAATGTTCCCAACACACCCAGTTACTGCCACAATATTTCTGGTTTGCCTTGGTTTGGTTTAGTTTTAACTGTATGAGCTCAAGCTGCCTCTTGTAAAGTTAAATGACCCTGTTCCTAGCGGTATGAAAATTCTGTACCACCCTCCTGGCGACGCTGGTCAGCCCTGCACACTCCAAGGCAGCATAAAAGCTGAGGCTAGAGTGATATCATGCCCCAAAGCAGACCTGCCCCAGTCAATGCCATCGTTAGAAGGCCTGATACAACCCTCCAAATTGCATAGATTTTAATGGTGTCTGGATGTGGAGTTCAGATAAAATGCATGGAGCCTGGGTTGAAATTAAACTGCACTCAAACCTGACAAATTCAAAGAATATTTTGACACACTGGCATGAAGATATGAATGCCATAGGTCAGATGAAAGAAAAGGGGCTAGAAAAACACCAGGAAGACAAAATGAATCCATGACAGCACCATCCAATTTCACCATCAGGAATAAAGTATTTATTTTATGCCTGAGCCAAGATTTAAATTGCCAACAGCTTTGTCATCATACCCTTTCACCCCTGGCTCACTTTTGCACACAGCATATCACGAGACACAACAATTCATTTTCTCCTGTCTCACTTCCTGTCAAACCCTCCACGTTGTGTAGGGATTTCTTGCCTCATAACTGGGGATTAAATAGCCAAGTGATCCAACAGTGCAGGCTAATGCACGCTTTGTTTGATATTTCCAGCTTGTGTCAGCGCAGTCTTGCCTCCACTCTCTTGGCTTTCTGAACACATGTTCATATTTTAAAATTAAGTTTTAAAAAGTATTTTTCCCTAAGCTGAAGATCTGAATGGCTGATCCTAAACTGGGGCCCGTTCAAAAAGGAGGCAAGTCTTCCTGGGGAGCCCTCCAAGCACAGGATGTTCATGGGCTTTTTCCTCTGCAATATCTGCTTAAACCCACTAGAGCCTTCCCATCCTGGCAGCTTAGCCCACCAGATCCTCTGAGGCAGCACTCAAGCAGTCCCTGCATCAATCATCCTATTATCTGCCTCTCCTAAGTAATTTAGTAAAGGAGTCATATAAACAGAAGGGCTAAAAAATATGCTTTAAAAAAAAAGACAGACAAAGAATGGATTCTATTGTCATCAAAAAGAATATTAAGGGTGAGTCTTGTAAGCTGATGCACTGAAGTGGGGGTTGAAGACAGGACAGATTTCTAGATGAGCTTGCCTGGCAGCCCCAAGATTAGCTCAGTTAGGGCATGGTGCTAATAATGCCAAGGCTGTTGGTTCAACCCTCTACATGGGCCATTCACTCAGGAATTAGACTCAGAGGTCCTTGTGGGTCCCTTCCAACTTAGAACATTCAGTGACTTTTTTGTGATAATTTTCCTGAACCAAATTACCTCTCAAATTGATCCTGACTTTGTGTAGATCAAATGTTACTATTTCCAAGCTTATTTGGATGATTGGTATTGAACAGCTTGGCAAAAAAATTTGCTAAGATTTATTCTTGGCATACATGCAAAGGTTTATTCAGTGATCATGAACCTGTGATTTCAGAAAAATTGGTCACTCCATTTCCGCTGTACTGCCCCAGTTCTTGGATTAGGTGACTCAATAGTTCTTAATATTTTTTCCATGAAATATTTTCATTTAGCTGACAAATATATGTTGCTTTGCAGAGGAAACTGGTTTGCATCTCTTCTACAACTCACCTTCCAAAAGATTTGTGCAACTACAACTTACATTTGCAAAAAAGTGCACAGTAAGCAAATGAAGATGCTTGGAAATGCAGCCACGGGAAAAGGTTTCTAGATGTCATTTAAATGTCTATAAATAAGTTTTCTCACCGCTTACCCTAGTGGTTTAGCAATCCAGACTGCGGGTAACATTTTATGTCCATGTAAATGATACCATTTCCATTTGCTTCACAGGGATCTGACACTGAACCTAAGGCTAAATTTTGCATTTTTGTGTTTAGAATTTGCAGACAGGAGAACAGGCATCTATTTGTAGTTGTACTCCAGTCATTTTTAACAACAATGTGCAGAAAAGTTAAACTATCCATATTCATCAGCAAGGGGAAATGCCTCATAAACTCAAAATGCTACACTAAGAACCCCTTCAGTTTTGCTTCTCCCTTTATTTCCTTAAAGAATGCTTTGTTTCTACTGCTGTCTTGTTACCATTCAACTCTGAGAAATACAACCTGCATGCTTTACCAGTCTGCCTACTCCCAGATATGCTTACAGCCAAATGCTGTTTCCCCTTCCCTTTTCAAAACAAACATCCTCTTGCTGCTCTCCCCTTGCTGCTCACCCCTTGCTGCTCAGAAGACGCTACAGAAGAGGCCAGGATACTCTGCAGATATTTGACAGCCAGCATAGCAGAGGCTTTTTTATTATTATTATTTTCAGAGAAGAACCTACAGAAGGCTGAAATGTGCTTGAACCTGGCATACCTGGCAGGATAGGGCCCCCATCAGTCCCAAGAGCCACCCTTAGCGGGTGGGTCCCCTGGGACCAGAGACCCCAGAGCTCTCTTGAGCACTCTTCTGGCTGGCAAAAAGAGGAGGAGTGGGCAGAAGGGAAGGACAGCGATTCCAAGGGTGCTTTGCTACTGCAGCCAGTAGCAGTTTCTGCTGGGAAGGGGTGAGACAGACAGGACTGACAGCCACCAGGCTGTGGATAAGCAGTCTGGGTCACCAGGGTTAGGCTCACAACTAACTAATGAGCTTCCTGCCCCCCTCAAAAATATCTTGGTTTTCTGCTGTTTACTTTCCATGACCACACAAGCTTCTAGTTCTGTGAAATAAGGACTTCACACCCTTTTGTCTAGCTCAGCAAGCAAGAACAGCAGCCAGTCCACTAGTAACGCTCATCAAAACTATTCCCTTGGCTTTTTTTGCTTTTTAAGGTATTTCTGGTTTGCATGTCACAATTACCATCCATACCAAGATGCCATTTTCAGACCAAGAACTGAGTTGCCCATGTGTCCATTTAATGATCAGTCTTAGAAGTGTAAAGGCTAATTATAGAAACATCAAACCAAATTGTGGGTGCCCTCTGCATGAGACATGAGCAAAGCCTGCCTATTGTTAATCCAGGTTCAGCTCCTGAGCTTACCCACCAGCGGTGGGGGGTGCAAGGGGTGCATTCCTAGAGTCACAAGTCAAAACCAAATGGTACCCAAAAGTCAATGTTTAGCCAAAATAGACCACTGGAGTTTATATTTTTATTCACAGGTTAGGATTTCTACTCTGTGAGGTCTTGCAGCTAAAATTTTATCACAAGGACTTCCTTCTCTGAAGTCTCATTTCAGTGATATCTAAAAATGTTGACTCTGAAGATAGGCAAGGGACAAACCTGTATAACTACTGGATTTTAAAAAGCAACAATATATGCTTAATCATATGGCTTTTGACACAGCCTTGAGCTCCTGAGACTGCTCTTGAAAAGACTGTCCAAAAAACTATTTTGTCTTAAAGTTCATAACTAAAATACTTTTTCTATCAGTGCTGCATATAGAGTTGGGTAGGTTCTACTTGTTCAGGGCACATAAATCATTCACTTTGCATCAGTGATGTAAGTGTTAATCTGCTGTTTTCTAATTTGCCTCCAGGTTCTCCATAATCACCTCTCCAAATGACAGGAGGAACAAGAATGATAAGCACCTGACACTGCTGGAAACCCCAGTAGGTATCAGATCACACAGGGCTCATACCACTTAACAGCATAAATGCAGCCAGGGTCCCACAGCTTTAGAGAAGTAACTAAGTATGTGATAGCTAGCAGTAAATACTCTCTTGTAAATGATGCATGTCATATGTAAAATTGAATATATACAGCAGTTTTTCTTCCCTTCAAACTAAGCAGAAGGCTTTTTTTTTCTTCATTTAAATAGTTATTGCAATAATACTTAGAGCTGGTGCTTTCTCTGATCTACCTCCAAAGAATCATAGAATTGTTTGGGTTGGAAAGGGCCTAAAAACCTTCTAGTTCCAACTTTCCTACCATGGGTAGGGACACCTTCCACTAGACCAGGTTGTTCAAAGCCCTCCAGCCTAGTCTTGAACACCTCCAGTAATGGGGAACCACAGCTTCTTTGTGCAACCTGCTCCAATTACTCACCACCCTCATAGGGAAGAGAATAGAGCGACTAAAAAATAACTTAAAATGAGAATTTTTCAGGGGAATATCTATCAAGTCTTTAACAGACTAGCTGATGCCTAGCTTAGTGAGACTTAGCAGTGCATTTTTAAAACAATCCACATTGATATTTATAAAATGCATACTTATAAGGAGATGACTTCCTTGCTGGCCCACTCTGATACGAGGAAGAACTGTCCAGGTTAAACACCCGCAGATGATATACCTACAGAAATGATCCACAGATCCATATGTCCTCTGTAGGGGCACAATAGAGTGTTCACATCCCATCTGTGAGTGAGGAAATTCAGATATCAGCAACAGTCCTTCCACTGAAAAAAATCACACCATTCTAGCCTACAGTGGAGTCCCGTGTCCAGCTCTGGGCTCCCAAGTACAAGAAAGACTGGGACATCCTGCAGTAAGGCCAGTGAAGAGCTGCTGGGATAGCCCAGGCTGGAGCCCCTGGCATGGGAGGAAGATCAGGGAGCTGGGCTTGCCTGGAGATGGGGCATTTACTTCTGCAGCTGCCTAACGGGAGGGTGTAGAGAGGACAGAGCCAAGTTATCACCTGGTGCTCTTCAGTAAGGCAGGGGACAAGCAACACTTGTCATAATATGAAAAATTCTGATCAGATATTAGGAAAATAATTTTGCCATGAGGGTGATTAAACACTGAAACAGAGGCCCAGAAAAAGTATGGGATTTCTGATCCTGGAGATACGAAAGCTTGACTGGATATGTTTCTGAGCCACACAGTCTAAGTTGGCCTTGCTTTGAGATGTGGATCTGGACTAGGAGGTCCCTTCCAACCTAAATTATTCAGAGATTCAATGAGAATGTGTCTTAGTTACAGCAGCAGAGCTGTGCCTCCTCTGTTAATTGTCAGGAATTTTAACCGTTACATGAGAATTTGGAATTAACTGGATATATAATCAGCACAGGAAATTAGATTTTCCCCTTTAAATTAAACTGTCATGGTAAGGAGGAAAATAGGCATGAATCGATAGTGCTCTGTAGTGTATTGTATAAAAGCAACTGCTATTGTTGCTTTTTCATTTCTGGGTAGAACTTTACCTTCCCAAGAGCAACAAAAAAACGTTTTTTGAAGCTATGTAAAACCAGACAGGTAAGTCCTTTTTCTTTTTATGTCTCATAGCTCTACCTTCTACTATGTATTATTTGGTTCTGGATCATGTGGACCTAAGAGCTGTTGTCACTGCTCCATTCCCTCAAGCTGCTATATCTTCTCATTGCCTTTTCCTTCACTGTCATGGTTCTTGCCCCTCCTTTTTCCACCCTTTTGCAAATGACAATAGCTGCCTTCAGTTGTACCTTATCCACAGACAGCAGAAGAGCCAGAGGGTAATCTGATTTCTTTCATGTTCAAGGATTAAACTAATTTTCTATATGAGTGGCTGGAAATAATGGCAGTCACTGTTTGAGAGAAGATCACCAGGACCTGTCCAAAACCAAAGCACTACCCCAGGAAGGGCTTGGACTCAAACTTGGGCTCACACTTGGAATCAGATCACAATTTGGGAACCAGCAGTCTACCTTGCAGCAAAATGGCTGTTTTGGGAGGCAGAAGAGCATTTGTGACAGACAAATACTTGGGATCTAGTGGAAAGAGTCCAGCAAACTATTGGCAAGAAAACTGTTGCCATTTATTTTCCTTGCACTCCTCAAAAGAGGGCTTGCATGCATTCCTTGTTAATATGCTGAATTGCCGCATCAGTTCCTTCTCCCAAAGGAGAAAGCTTGAGGAGCCCATGGATGTTAGCTAAACCCCCACATTAGCAGAGAGAGTAACCAACACAGCAAGCATGTTTGACCTCTGAGAGAAACCTCTCCTGCAGCCAAATTAACAAAACATCAGTGTTTAATATTTAGCAGGTGTAAATGGGGTCATTCTGAAACTCACTGCGATAAATCTGTTCTCAGATTATTCTCTCTACGCTTTCAAACTTCAGCGCTGCTATGGTTCTTAGAAAACTATGTTAAGCTCAATGCAAAATTCAAAGTACTTAGGTATGTACTGGAATTAAATGTTTATTTTTTTATGGAACTGGTAAATACAGCGTCACGTGTAGACTGAAAAGGCATCCCTATTTTTTAAAGTACGGAAATCAACAAAAAATATAACAAAATATGAAAATGCAACTGTCAGGGATACTTGGGTTACCCTTCATATCACAGTGAAATCACTTTCTATTGATATGATCCACCTGTAATTCTAACTAAAACAAGGTTCACATGTGTGTGATTTTACCTGTGTGTATAGGCACATACAGAATATTTCTTTGCAGCTTCACTTTTTTTAAGCTATCAGTGTTTAAGTGACACCAAGATAAATTTTACATGTCTTAAGGGACTCACTCACTAAACTTAATCAATGAGCTAGTCTGAGATTTACTTTTAACATTTCAAATCATCAAATAATTGATTCTGAGCACTAAAGGGATATGATTTGTGTGCAACCTCTTTGAAGGATAAATTCAAATCAGCTTTCATTGCAGGGTATTTTGCAGCCGTTGTAACAGATATCAGGTATGAGTTAAAGCCAAGTTCCCTCACATACCTTTGCATTTAACAAGTAATTATCATTTGATAATATGTACAGGAATAAGGATTTTTTTTTTTAATGGAATTTTTATCATTTCCCACTACAAAATTTGGATTACCCATAAATGGGGTTGGGGGGGAAGTAATTTTTGGCTACTGTAAATCAGGGTGGTTAATAAACGATAGAAAGCTTTGGTTCTTCACCTAAGATACTGAGTTAACATCAGCAGTTCCCAATATATTGTAATGCAGATTAAAGACGTTAGCTGGAGCTGTCATTGCCTGACAGGCTGATAGGAATGCTCCCTTTCCTTGGAATTACAAGGGAGGAGTAGGAAACTTGTAGGAATTGCAGCACCTCAGCTAGATACAGGCCATTCCTCAAATACACTATCATGTGGAATTGAATACACAGGGCCTAAATTCAGAAACTTTTCAAAGAAAACTCAGAGTGGCAAATAAATCTGAAGCAAAATTTGATTTCCAAAATGAAAAATTCACCTCAAGAAAACCGAATAAGGGAAAGATCCTTGCATTTACAAAACTCACCCTGTGTGCATGCACGAGTGTATGTGTGTGGTTCTTGTGGTAATGGTATAGGGGGGCACTGAATTATCAAACCAGTAATTTTGCCATTAGTTTTTCAGTTTTCTTCTCGCATGCGTATTCTGTGGTCAAACCCATTAGTAAGGTAGAGTGATAAACACCTGGAGTCTATCAAAAACAAAGAGAGTCTTATTCGATATGTACAACCAGCCAGGCAAACATAACGAGCAAAGACTAACAGCATAATATAGAATTCAAACAGGAATATGTTTTTTATGACGTGCCAGCATAAGGGAGATCAAAGACTAAAGCCAAATAAATAGCAACTGGGTACCAGCAAAGGAAACATATTTAGAACTTAAAGTAATCAGAAACAAACCCAGTGTATGCCAACACCCTCTGAATTCAAAAATAACATTTTCCTCATTTTCATAAAAGATTTGAAGGCTGGCAGATTTTATTTTCGTTTTCAATCTACTGTTTTTATGACTGGTAGGGAACTTTCGTTTCTCACAGACAAAGGAATATGAAGAATCATCTCCTCACCTCTACTTCCTTCTGGTGTTTTTTGGGAGTTACCCCACCACCACCTCCCTGCTGCTGTCTGATTGAATTTTTCTTGGATGCTTTGTGGAATTTGCCAGCTTACATTAAGCATTTATTGAGCTCAGCTCCTTATCTGGAACATCGCCTGGCAAACTGCAACAATCTGTCTGGCACCTGGGGATTGACAGAGCAAAATTTTCCAGGTGGTAAAAACAGGCCCCCAGAATTACAGGCCAACACTATTTTGTGAGGCAGCTTCATCGAAAGGGGAAAGCCCAAATGACTAATTTCCAGTGTCCTGTTTAGTACCTGCAATGTATTTACATAAACATTTCTAAATGACTACTAGTACTAAAAAAAACACTTACAAGGTGGGGAGGATGGTGGAGGGGCTGGAGGAAGGAGCAGGGAAATGATACAAGGGTGGCAGTGAATCGACAGGCTGAGCCTAGGGGCACACACTTACATCTGTGCTTGATTTGTCAGGGATTTACATTAGTGAAACTTTACCTCTTCAGATGATAAGTAAGATTACACTTACAGAACAAGTTTATGCAAATAAAGCTTAGTCTATGGAGTGTGTGAGTCCAGACACAGTGGATTTGGCAGGTTTCACTGAGCCTGGTGGCTGGGTTTAATAAAAGAATTTACATAAAGGATTAGGACATCTGGAAAAGTAGCATGGTAGTTTACTGAGATATAAATAATGTTAATTGAGAGGTCACAGTATGCAAAACACTCCATACATATAAATTAAAATCATAGAAATTGGTGGGACAAAGGCTTGCATCTTGCTCTTAGCTACACCAAGCGAAGCATTATGTACTAGCTCATCCATGCCTTTCTTAGTTGTGACTTTAGTCCCCATCACAGAACCCTATTTCATGATTGATATGACCAAAACCAGCACCTTTTTCTTAAAAATCTGAAACCAAAATCAGTGGGTCACATAAACTATCACCAGGAGATATCCAGAATTCAAAGGATCTGTAGAAAATTATTTTAAAACTGTAATCTAAATAAGCTAGATAACTCAATTTTGCCCCAAATCCCATTAACATCCAGAGCAACAAAAAAACATCACTTTTGAGCAACAGAACACTGAAAAGTGTGTTTACACCTAATTCAAATTTGCTTTAAAAATTCTGTGATACATACTGGAATTTTGGCTTTGCAAACTAGCATACCGGTGAACTGGTAAGAGGGAGATAACATGACGTTTGCAAGAGCTATACTGTACCTCTGCATTAATTTATAGCTTGGCAGGCAATTTTAATTAATTTTCATTATTCTTAAAAGTATAAAATGATTGTTTCTCAGCTTATCCAAGAGTTCAGCAGAACCCAGGCAGACCTTTTGCAAAATACTATGGTGTCCATATCATTATATTTCAAGTTCTTTCCAATAAATGTTTTTTTAGAACAATTGAAATGTTGCTTATACAGAGCTAAAAATCACTTGCTTTGGGGCTTTTTCCTTTCTCCAGATTTTTGATAAGCTTTGCTTAGTTATGGGGTTTTTTCCAAGCTATTGACTACATGCAAACAAAAGATATGTCTCCACGCATGCTTATTGAGACATTGCACACACACTGCACTGAGGTGTAAAGGGGAACAATAATGGTAAACTAATCTGCAGTAATGTACTGCTCTTCTGGTCATGCAAAAGCCCCCTGTGAAGAGACTTGGACTGAAACCTGTTGAGAATTGCTGCAAAATACACTGAAGACATTCACAAAGCAAATTATGTCTATTCTCTAACCTCAAAATGATCAGTTTTGCTCCTGTGCAATCCAATTATATCATTGCTATATTTAGATGGAGTGGGAAGCTCGTTGAAATATGGGGCAGGAACAGCTGGGCTTGTGTAGTCAGAGGGAATGTTACTGCTGTATATATTGACCTTATCCAAACAATTCAATACATAAAACGAAAAGCCAAGACACATAAGCATGAGGTATGAACATATCAGCAGCCATGTTCTAAAAGGATTAGGTTATGGAAGGGCCAGTTCAGCTGTGTGCTGCTGCTGGCATCTGTTAAGAGCATGGGAAAACACTGCTCATGTTTTGGTCAGTGAGCCAGATGTATCACTTCATTCATCCTTGCAGTTGGATGCTGATAACATCTGAAAGCAAACAAAGGTGATGATTTGGAGTGGCTGCTAGTAGGCACGCAGTTCTCTTTCCATTTATCATGCTCTGCTTTTGTTGGATGTTTCCCAACAGACAAGATTATAACTTGCCTTAGAAAAGTGGCTGTGTTCACTAAGAATTACAAATTGTGGTCACAGTTTAAATGTAGATGAGGCTACAACACCCTAAGAAATACAGCCTAACATGGTTCTGTTTGTAGACTTCTCACCTGACGAAATACATGCCTAAGCAATTTCTTTTCCTCCAGGGTTTCTGGCAGACAAATGCCAGCAGCCTTCAGCTACTTGGTTCTCTGTGTGTCTGGACTAGTAAGCTCCAGCCCATCACTGGCAGAGTCTGAGGGGCTTCTGGCCTCCTCTGCTCCTCTTTGGCATTCAAACCATGACCCACTCCTGAGTCAGCTAGCTTTCTAAACTCAGAGTTCAATTCCATGATCTTTGAGAAACATTATAAAAATTATCTGCAATTTACTGCAAACGTCTCCATCAAATTCCAATTATTGTCAACCTATTAAATCTATTTTTAGTCCTTACTGCAGTTTATTTATGTCCAAAGGAATTATTTAAATAAACTGCACACTAACTGTGCAGTAGGTTACAGGGAAAGCTGCCCTAGAACAGCAGCAGATGTGAGCTAGAGAGGTTTTGTTGCACAGGGCAGAGTTTCTCACAGCACTCTGAGTAATTTTGGTTAGGGCTGCCTGCTGTACAAGCTTTCTCTTTTTCACATCTCAGGATTTTTGTTGCTGAGGACACTTGATGAAAACAGTCCCATTTCCCTTGAAGTGATGATACAGCATTTTCCTAACACAGTATAAAATGTACAGAAAAGCAGCTTATTATTCCCTGTCTCTGACCAAGTTAATTGGATATTAGCATTAGAATCATGTGAAGTAATCTCTGTCAAATCCTATTAGCTCCCTTGCTCTCTTCCAAAGTATCTGCTGAATGATACAAAGCTTGCAGAAAAGCTAATCCTTATATACCTTTCGAGTGCAGCCAAAGTATTTTGTTTGTCAAAGTAAAAGAGACCTTCAGGCTACCCATCATCCACACCACAGGGAGAGCTTACCATTCTCCCATGGCAGCCTCAGCAGTAATCAAGAGCAGCAAACTGGAGACACTAACCTGAGCTGCAACCATAATTATCAGAATTGTTCATAACCTGGGTTGAGAATTTAAATGCAAAAGTACACTGAAATCCAAAGCTTTCATTCCCACAGCAGCTATAACTCAGTCACGGTATTTGGACATACATTGTGGAATATGGACATAGTAATGCAAAACACTAAAGCTACCTTTGGTTATGGTTGGCTGGGGGAACCACAACTCTGAGTTTCCTGACTTTTGTGTTAAGATCTCAACCCTAAATATTGCTTTAATGTAGCTTGGTGCAGTGGGTTTACATTGGCATTGGGAGATGCTCATACGGAAACAGTAGAGAATTAGTGTGGTATGCTCATTAAATGAGTAATGCGTTTAGAATAATTGCTGGGGTGAAATCATGGCCCCAGAGAAGTCAAGAGAGACAGGGCTTTAACTCAAAAACATCTTATTCAGGGAAGAAAGCGGCAAATGTCCAAGTGGTTTTGATCTTTATTAAAAAGGAAAGAATTTCAGGTTGGTTCCCTCTCTCCAAATCAGGGCTCTAAAGGAATGATCAATTTATTCTGAAGAGTGATATGAACCTCAAATAGCAAATGGTTGGGGGGCATATTGCCTCCACAGAAAAACTTAGAGGTTATTAGTTTTGTTTTGTTTGTCTTTGCTATTTTCCACTTTAAATACCCCAAAGTGACTATTTTTTCATAATTATTTGGCAACTAAAAGAATTTCTTACTTATTCTGACATTTTGCTCTTTATCAGTTAGTGACAGTAGAGTTAATGATCTCAGAGATTATCCAGCAATTGAAAAAGGGTCACCACTAAAAAATTTTCAACAGAAAAGTTTCAGCTAATCTATGTAATTCAGTTGCTAATTTTTGAATGCTTATTTTGAAGGAGAGGATGCAATACCATTATTTCATCTGCTAGGATGCTAGAGAATATTTTTCCTAGAGGGTTGGTTTTTAGCTTATCATGATTTACTTGAACAAACCAGCCTATTTCATTAGGAAAAAATAAATAAATAGAGAGAGAGATGGGCTAGTCACAAGAGTAAAAAGAATGTATATCTTTCAGTGTGCGACCAGCCAGAGGAATTCTCCTTTTGTGCCAAACTGCCTTGTGTTTTCAGCTGGGAAAGACACTGTGCAAACTGATAGCAGATGGTGGAGCTGAAAATAGGTGCTTTACATGTTTGATTCAGAGCCAGCATTTTGTTGTCTGGTTGGCTCGCATTTTTGCACTGTGTTATGTTGTGCAATC
This sequence comes from Bombycilla garrulus, assembly GCA_013400315.1. NCBI lineage: Eukaryota > Metazoa > Chordata > Aves > Passeriformes > Bombycillidae > Bombycilla > Bombycilla garrulus. The sequence goes on from VXBU01008271.1 coordinate 1,097,189, forward strand.
ACATGTGACACACTGAAATCAGCCTTACTGTCCCAGTGTTTTCTGAAATGGAATTCTTGATGCAATGGGCAAGAACTTGGTGTGTTTACTGTTCTTGGAAAGGCTTCCTCCATTGGAAGCCACCCTTTGAGGAAAATTTCAGCTATCTTATCCTTATGGGAAGGGCCAGTGGTGCCACTAGAAGAAATCTCTTCTCAAATACTCTCTGGAGAAGAAATCCAGATTCCTTGGCAAAGGCTTGTGTAGAGAGGGAGTCTGTGGAGAGAAAGAGAGGGTGGTCTCTGCAAAGTGGTTTTGAGCCATGCAAATACAGTGCCACCAGCTTGCCTTACAAAATAAAATTTTCCAGTGTCCTGTGAAAAAATGTCATGTGGCAGCACAGTATTTTTAGCTGCAAAGGCAGCTATGATTTGAGTTCTCTCTCTCTTTGCTGAAGCAAGGCTCATAGATTGCTCTGCCATGAGCATGAAATGGTGTTTTTTGGCGAAGACTGAAGTCTGTATATTCAATGACAAAATCTCAGAGCAAGTGCATAATATTTTAAAATGAAGGGTTTCATTCATTAATTTCAAACCTACCCATTTCCATGCTGGTCAGGCAATAGCTTGATTACAGTTCCTTATCTGAGGAAGAAAAAGAAAGCAGGGAAAAAAAGGGCAGAACAAAGATCACTGCATATCAATCTGTGATAACCTTCTTCCATGAGATTGTTTCCATAATGCTGCAGTTGCCTCTTTGCTGACTTTTTAGAATGTTCCTTAACCAGCAAAACAAAACCATAATAGAGCTAAAAACAGGAAAATGGGCCTCCAGAATTTCCAGATAGAAGCCAACAAATGCAGGTCATTATATTCATGATATTATATTATGTTCATGATATTTTTCCAATTTAGGCCTGCTGGGCTTGTCTTACCTAGGAGTCTCTTTTCTCAGTGATGTTTTACTGAAATGTGATCTCTCCATATTCTGCTTTCCAAACTTCCTACACTCAGTAGATGCCATTCCCATAATTCCACATTTAATGGCTCTCCCAACCCACATTAAATATTTTCCTCCCTTTTTTGTTGAAATCTGTGTTATAAATGTAAATGTATGAAGCTAAGAGTGTAACACAGGTCAGGATAACAAACCTGACCAAAGTGCTTCAAATGTCTTCTGTGAGTTACTTTTGTACCCTCTAAGGTACACCTGTACCCTCTAAGAGAAAAGTGAGTGGAAAAATATCCATCAGCTCCAATATTGTCACATGTTGGGACTATATGACACAAAAAATTCTTGTATTCAGTGCATCAGATTCAGTAATCAGTGCCACTACTAACTCAGTCCTCATACAACTCCTGCTTCATTTTTCCTAGCTGCTTAATACAGCTAGTTAGAGGAATAGCTGGCTGGCATGTCCTCTTTGTGTCACATTTACATTAAAAAAAAAGTAAGTATTTTGTTGTTATACACAAATATTTTGTTGTTGAAAATATTAATATTTTCAGTGAAAATATTAATATTGAAAAATCTGGCAACTCAAAGTAGCTGTGGACATTACCCCAAAATAGTAGGAGTCCATATATGCAGGCACACATGCTTAAAAGGATAAAGAAAGTATATTTCATAGATTTTGCTTTGATGAACAAATATATTCATGGCCATTTTACTCCCAAAATAAGGGAAACTATACCTGTTGCAATGCAATATAATATTCTCTAGAAACAAAAACTTGCTATGCTTTCCTAACTGTATCTTAAAATAACAAAAAAATCTAAGCAACAAGATGTGGTGATTTAAATTTCCCAAATGAAATTTTTGCATTCATATCTTTAGTAGATGCTTCAGCTAAGAAAACAAAATCAAATGAACCTTAACATAATCCCTTAAGAATACTACAATTGCAAAAATTGACAGGAGAGGAACCTTGTTTAAAACACTGCAGTCTTCTGTGACATAGGCTTTTTTAAAGAGGTCTTTTACTTTGCATTTGACAGAGCTTTGTGTTTATAATTTACTACGCGATTTAAATTCCGCTTTTTGTAGTACTTAAGGTCTGGGTATGAGTTTTGTTTCAATTTTAAAGTAGTCTGCGTATTTATTGATCTCTGATAGATCATTGGATAAAACAAAACAAAGCAAGAAAAGATTAGGAAAACTTTAAAGACTTATTTAAAATGTTTGTCAGATTTTTAGCTTAACAAATTACAAACATCTTGCACATATGTTATAGATAATGCATAAATTACCTATGACACAAGAACATAAATCCTTCTATATAGTTCCAAATGGATTTTCCTTGAGATTTGCATCCAAAGTGGCCATCAGCTTCCGAGATTATTGGGAGTGGTATCTTACGGCACCATCGCTCCTTCCTGCTACCAGTTTCTGCCTGTCATGCCCTTGAGAAGCAGGACCAGCTCAGTCCCTTGGGACCTCAGCTCCCAGGCAGCTCATCCTACACACCTGGAAAGGAGCTTAAAGTCCCTGTGAGATGGGCCCTTTCTGACACTCTTCTTCCAGGACCTTTTCAGGCCTCGTCTGTTGGGCTCCAAAGACCTTAAAATCAAGGGCTAAGATATGCAAAATTATTGAATGCAGTAAAAGCTAGGCCTTCCACGGCCATGTGAAAGCAGACCTTTCTCACACCATGAATCTTTGCAGTCACCAGTTTCATTTTAATGGGAGTGCATTTAGCCCTTACAATTTGGTCCTTTTCTAACCTTTTGCATTGACATACTAATAATATGTCCAATACCTGTAGCTCCTGTGGGACAAAGAACTGATGCAGGTCTGTGGAAACTACTGAAACCCACAGAGGTGCTTCAGACCTGGACAGGTTTATGTGGGAAAGAAATCTTGCCCATACTTCATACAAGGAATCTTTGTTGCTAAAAAATCTGTGCCATAATTGCAGGTTTGTTTGGTTTTTCAGCTTTCTTACTGGGGCAAGTGCAACATCCTGACCTCTCTCTTTCTTTCTTTTGGAGGCTTTTGCATGATAGAATAGTATTTGGTAGAGGTCTGCTTTCTTTCTTTTTATTTTTTAAGATCAATGATCTTTCTCTAGTGTGCTATTGGATGCTGAAGCAAAGGTGATTCTGAAATGCAACTTTTTTTTTTTTAAGGATATTTACAAGTTCAGTCACAGACAGGATTATATTTAAGAGGATAAGTATATAATGCTGAGCTGGAATGGCAAATGCATTGTTTACTAGGCAGTACCCTATTCTGTATAAAAAAGAGAATTTTCTTTCTATAAAATTGTAGCATAAGACCCAATGCTGCTTCAAGCAAAACAAAACGTGCATCTGATGAAGGAAAAAAATACAGTTAACATATTGTTCAGAGTAGTGTTTTTGTCTCAGCACAGTGAAAAATGAGAAATTTCAATAGTGTCTCAGAGGTTATCCAAAATTTGAAGGCAAAACCACTGCTGTAAAGGAAAATTACCTATACCATTGTTTTGGAGATGTGATGGTTGAGCATTGGTTAATGATACTGCTCAGCTACACTGCGCATGGAAAAAAACTTTCAAATAATTTTTTTTATTCTTCTGCCAGGCACAAGTTTGTAAATTCACAAGCTAGAGCTTGAGGAAAGTGTGAAGAGGATTCAGACTGTTTCCTACAGTTGTGCAAATCAGGACCAAAAACTTTTAATCCCCCCAAAATCTGAGGGAATGGTTCAATAGGCTCCAAAAGTCCTCTAGGACAGGTGGTACCAACACTCAGAAAATGCAGCTCATTTTGAAGCACAGTTTCTGGTGGCTGCAGTCAAGCTCCCAGGCATGCACAAAAGTCCTTTTCAATGGACAACATAGAAAGCTGGGCTTCTGTGCAAGCAATATCACTTCTCAAGTCTGAGTTGGTGTCTCAACCCAGGTTTATCCTGACTGCTTGGTAAGTGGCCTTGGGAAAAGCTCATGCACTTGAATGGCAAGAAGCACAGTAGAAAGCAAAGCAAGTATTGTTTCTTTTGTTCAAAGTCACAAAAGAAAAATGTTAACAGTGCTAATCCATGCCTAGAATTTTAAAATATTGTAGAGAGTGTCACTTCAAAGCACCCTTGGGTTCCAGTCAATGGTCAGCATCAATAGGGAATATCAGCTGAAAATAAATGCTGGGGAAAAAAAATGGGTTCTTAAAACCTGGATACTCAGAGAGAATAACTACATCTGTACCTGCTCTGTTGCCTCCAGAAGAGTTTCAAAGCAGAAAGGATCCAAGACAGAGCAACAGGCAAGCTCAGTGGGTGCCCCATATGCCCCATATTCCCCACCACAGGTAAGGTGGATATTCCACCAGAAGGGTGGAAGCAACCTCCAGCATGCAGCACCAGTACTGAGAATATCAGCATACAGCAAATATGCAGCTGTGACACAAAAATTCTAATGTTTATACTACAGTGTTTGAGATATCTCTTCAAAGAAACTTTCATATCCTCTGGTGTGAAAATACAAAGAGAAATTCCTGTGGCGAGATTCTAAATCCAGGAAGAAGGATGGAGTGACTGCCAATACAGATCTAAGGAGATACTGATGAAGAAATTTTACAAGCAACTCAACATAAAGATTCTCTTCGTTGTTTTAAGGAGATTGGAGGGAAGTCAGAACCAACTGAGCCAAATGCAATTCCCAAATCTCTTGAACTTCACTTGCTGCTGTTAATAACATAGAAAAAAAATGTCTTGCAACTCGTTATGTACTTGTTCTCACCCTATTGTCTTCCTCCAGTATATGTGTTCTTCTAATTCATTATTTTCACGTTTACATTTGTATTTTCACTTTCCTCCTTCACAGAATACACCAAGAAACACATACATTTCTCTAAAATGTAAGGATAAGAGAATGCAAAAGCATTGATTCAGACTAATACCTATCTTTCTACTCATATACAAAAGGAGGAAGCTGAACATCATGTTCTCCTTGTGCTTCCTGTGAGATCACATCATCCTAACACAATGTCAAAGTCTGGAAATTGCATGTAATCAAACATTCATAAGGTAACAGTTTCCTTTTACAGTAACACCAAAAAAAATGGTGAAAGAGAAAAACACAGCTATGATGAGGTCTGGTTTTCAGCATTTAAGCTGATGTTCATGGCTCTTGGGAAAGAAGGAAAACTTTGCTTTTGACATTTTGAAAAGGTGGTAATTTTAAATCAACTCTGCTGGTTTTGTCTGAGAGCTGGCATGGATTTACTCAGATAACTTAATCCAAGTTTTTTTTTGCCAAGGAGATTTTAAAGTTAAAAACCAGATAATCTAGTAAAACAAAATAAAAGGCCTAATTAGTGATGGTAGCTCTGGCCTCATAAGAAAATAATGTGATGGATTTGGAACACAGATGAGAGCACTAGCTTCACAGAAGTGTTATTCCAGCCACAGAAGGTCTTAAATACACCTTTTAAAATGTATAATATAATGCCAGATGGTTGAACCACATCTGAGATTTTCAGGGCATTCAGTATGCGATCAAAGTTAAGTAATCACTGAAAGAGAATAAAATTGCTAAGAACCTGCCATTATAGTTAATGTGTGCACTGAAAAATTGATTCTTGATCTTGTTCAGCAAAACTCTTGGTGGGTGGTATTTCTATGAAATAGGTGTTAACTGGATTAGCTCAGTTTCAGGTCGTGTTTTTCAACTGAAAATGTAGTCCTTTCTAGTACTTAAAAAAATAAAATTAATATAAAGCAATAGTTTGTCTAACTAATAGCCAGACTTCTGTTTTCTCTTGTTAGTCAAAATGATATTCAGCCCCTAATCTAAATCTGGGTAGTTTCGCTCCTGAACATGACTAATCCCTGGCTGGACTGCTCTGCAGGATGTGACCAACTAGAAGGTCTCAGAGGACCTCAAGTTATTCCCTGTATAGCATAGATAACATGCAGCTGCTGCCTCACCTCTCATCACTTTGGGTTAAAAAGTGTGTGTATGGGAAAGTTGTTCTAACTCTGTTTCTACCAGGCTCTACGTTATCCAGGGGTATGGTCCTTCCTGTCTGTCCTCCTCAAGCTGCACTTGACATTTTCATTGCATGAAGTAATTGATTGGCCATTGAAGAAAGGGACCATCAGAGCCTTAGCTTCAAGGTCAGATGTTGAGACAAGCAGTTGGGAAAGGGGGGACCTCTAGTGACTTGACCTGACTGATGATCACCACCATTAGTGGTGTAATTATTGCATTACAAACACAACAGCTTCAATGGGAGCAATTAAAAGAGATCCCAGTCAAAATGCCATTAGGGTTTAGCATTTGGAGAATCTGTCAAGGTGGAGGGAAATTCATGTTCACATGTACTCCTCTGCCAGCTGAGGGCTAGGATGGAGGGGATTCTCCTTCCCTTTTCTGTCATTACATCCCAGTGACCAGCTGATACCCTCAAGCCAGGAGCAGAGGCAGATCTCTGCTGTGGCAGATCCACACACTGCAGAGAGGACAAAAGTCCTTGAAAGGGGAAGTCTCTTCAAAGAGACCACATTTCATTCACTCTCTCCTGGTGGAGCCCCAGCCCCACTCACTGTGCAGTGAGGCTGCTCTCACCACACACCATCTCTTCCTTTTCCCAGATCCAGCAGGTTTATCTACTGATTAACAATTCTCCTGCTTTTCATAACCTTCTGCAAGCAGGAGAGTGAACCTGGAGCACCGTGCTGCAGCTCCTGCAGCCACACTCCTGACAACTCTGGGTCTCACTCCATGCAGCTGTGTTCCACCTTCTCTGCCCACCTTGAGATACCATTCTACAGTCCAGTGGTTCAAGGATGCAGGACAGACTGCATCTATATAATTTGCAGATTTCCATTAACATTATTCTTCCTTGGGGTATTGCAGCATGTTTAATGAAGTCTGCAAACTTGCCAGCTTTCCAAGCCTCTCTAATTAGGAACTTGTGATAGACAAGCTTCTTAACAATACTATTTATTTTTCCTGAGACACAGCAAGGGAAGGTTATGTTTCTCTCCCTGCAGAAACCAGTAGTATGATGGGTGAAACTTCAGGAAATATTATACTGGCTGGTTGCTTAAGTTTTAATATAAAACTTACTCGCATCTAAGCTGGACCTGACTCTTTCAGCAACCTGAATTTCTGCAAGGGTATTTTAATTTTTATCCTTTGATGCAATTAGGATTTAAAATATTTCAACTCTTTTGTTTTGTTAGGAGAAAAACATCAATCAAATTCACACAGCTCCTTTTGATATCACACAGGATGTAAGAGGGGAACTCCCTCTCCCACTGGTGGCATTTCCTCCAACAGAATGAACCTTACCTTACCTTACCTTACCTTGTCAGCCACATAGGTAAGTGTGCACACAAAGGGGAAAGAGAAGAGGACAAGTACCAATATGAGGAGAAAAGCACCCTCAAGAATGATATCCCCTGCAGGGATACGCTTGTGGGGAGGGCAGAAATCCACCACTCCCTCTTCAGTCCTCAGCCAGAGCATGGTGCTGTCTTGGGCTGCTGGGACCTGCCTTGGTGGCATTTCCCTCAGCAGCTTAACCTTAGGACAAAGTGATGCTTTCTTTGAACTGAGAGAAACAATGCTCTTCCCTTAAGAGAAGAAAAACAAAACCCAGCAGTGTTTGGGGATTTCCTGAGCTGGAGTAAATCAATCTTCAACATGCAATCCTAGATAGTGCAATAAACAGCCACAGCATCTGAACCACAACTCTCCAGTGAAGTCTAGGAATAAGGTATGGCTTCTGCCTGCTTATCAAACTGAAAATCTCCACCAGTACCAAGGAAATCAGAAATTCTCTGTCAGTCACATCTGCTACAGGACTTCAAGCATTTGAGTATCACCCCTTCTGCTCTACTAAGCTGCAGTATGACTAGCAACTTTTTCCAACAGTATTTTAAGCTCAATCAAAATAGTAGTACTAGGGAAAAAAAAAAAAAAACAAAAAAAAAAACCAGCCAACTAACCCCACAACATTTGTCACACATCTCAAACCTAAAAAAGACATATTCTTCAGATGACTTTGTTTTACACCTGTGGATCAACCTTAAAATCAGAAGGCACTAAAAGATTGTTTCTCTGACATTATTCTGGGGGTGAAGAAATATATCCCAATCAAATTTTTAGATAGATAGGTAGATAGGTAGATAGATAAAACAGGAATTGCAGAAAACCTAACACTTTTCAATGCACTATAATGAATCACCAGCCAAGCCAGTTTAGTCATGCAACAATACTTGGTTTCTCTCCTCTGCAACACATCATGTCAAGGAAAGATTATAGCAACAGCAATTTGTTTCAGATTTACTCTGTCAGATCAGCTGCTGATAGCTTCAGACCACCCTAATCTGGGAGAGAAAATGAAGCTCTCTGTTGACAGAAGAGCCATTGGTGATTTTCTTGAGGCACTTCATTGTTTATGTAAAACCATTAAGGAGGCTGGGGTGATATGAGTTCAAACTCTTTTTCAAAAACAAAACTGAAACAACTTCAGATTTATGATTCTGTCTCAGTTCTCCTTATGAGATATGATACTCTTCTTAACTCAGATTAAACCCCAATTGTGACTACTGCAAAATACTTGGTTTCTTCTGATAGAACACTAAACAGTGGCTTAGCTAAGGGAGCTGTAAATAAATGAACTGCATTTTGAAACAAACTCCAGAGTTTACATCATCTTAACTATAAATTGTAAATTAGGTGCAATGGAAGTTACAGTAGATCTTTATATGCTACTTAGAGGTAAGGCTTTCAAAGACATCTAAGTAATTTAAATATCCAGTTTCTATTAATTTGAGTAGAAAACTATACTTAGTTCCCTCAGGTAGTTTCAAAAACTTCATCTTAACAGACTGTGTTGTAAACCCTAAGCCTATTAGATCTTTGGAGAGATTCCCACTGAGTTTAGGAGAGTTAGGTCATGTTCTTACTGCCTTTCCAGATCATGGGTCTCCTCCTTGGGCAAGCATCAGGGTCTGCAGCACTGTGACAGGGCCCCAGATGCCTCCCTTCAATCCCCTAATCAGTCATTGGAACTTTTTCTTTCTGGAAACAGAGTGAAAAGGTCACTGTAGTGCACAAGTAAACTTAGGAAGACTCCAGCACCCACCTAAAGGGTGTGTAAATTTGCAGATTTTCCTGATTGATGAAGCCAGCAGATGCTGCAGCCTCTTCACATACCTGGAGGGAGCGAAATAGGAGACTTTGCCAGATAACTTCAATGCTGGAAGAGAGACCCAGGGGAAGGTATTACATTATTTTATACTGAGGTCAGCAAGACTGCCAAACTGCTCACATCAATGGCAAAACTCCTAATGCCTGCCATGGCGCCAGATTGTCCCAGGCCAGCACGTCTGAGTGCTGTGGGAGCTGCAAAGCCCCAGGTACCAAGGGCACTCTCGGGGCTGCGCCCCACCTTAAACTCTGACCAGCCCAGGGAAGGCACCTCCTCACCCCTGAGCTGTGCTGACACACTGCAGATGTGCCAACTCAGGACCTTCACTCCAGCAACAAGCCCTGGCTGAGCAGTGTGTCCAATACCTACAGCATCATTTGGGGGAACTTGTTAATTCTCGATCTTTGCAGGAATGGGCTCTTTTTCCACAGCACTCATTGGGAGCACAAGTTAAACTCAAGCTTCATTCATACATGGGATTTAAGTTTGCTTTTTCACCATAGGAACAATGCTGTTTGAGAGTTCAGATGGCATAATGCTGAATATTGCAAAAATTACAAAATAACCACAGGTAGTTTTAAACTAAACACAAAATTATATTAGTTGCACTTGAATTTAAAGCCAAATTTTTGATTAGGGCTCCATTTATTGGCAATTCTGGGAAAAGGTTTCAGTATAATCCCCAGTTAATGAAACCTTTGCTAGTGAATTTCCTTTGTCAACACTGCATTTAATGTGAGAAGTGCTTATACCTGCTAGATCATCAAAACCTGAAAAGCTAATAGACTCAACTGGAATGTAAAAAATAGGGAGGATTTTCATAAAACTTTAATAAAAGGGTTTGGCCTAGAATGGTGTAGGGTGATTCCTTTAAAAACAACTCTACTATGACTATTCTCCAGCTTCCAAACTCTTTTTTGCCATGAAATTTGACAGACAGCTATTTTATATATATATATATAAAAGTATTTCTTGGAAATGTTGCATAAGTAAAACAAAAAAATTTCAGTTGTAAAATCCCTAGAAACCTAGCCAAGGTGGGCCTGCACTTTAGATTCTCTTGGTCTAGTTCATCACTTACAGAGCCAGACAGATGCCAAGATCCAAATAAACTGGCCCAAGAGAAAGGCAATCTTGACCACGGCTAGCAAGCAGCCAGGGGAGACACTGGTTTAGTTCACTGAAATGCTGGACTCCCCTACTGCAGGATTCTTTGGGCTTCAGGACACACAGTGACTGACAGGAGCATGCCAGAGAGTTGATCTAATCTGCTCTCCATCCAGTGTGTCCACCCTGCTCTGCTGCAGGGACAGTTTGGGTTGAGCTGGGTGGGGATATCTGTGTCAGAGGCACTTCAGAAAAACAACCTTTCATGAAGCAGCTGTAGGGTGGTGTTTTCCTACATATTTTTAAGAGATTCCTGTGCCAAAGGTGAAGTTGTTGGTCCTGTTTTTATGCCATTCAGGAATTTTTAGGGGCTATCTCTTGCTGGTAGGATTATTTATGGTATAGGAAATGTGTTTCCACTTTCAGAAATTTGACAACCACTACATAGTTCTTCTTCCCACGATTTGAAAAACAGCAATTTTGTAGCCCCAACACTGCTTTGTTTCCTCTAGTCAAATGAAAGTATTCTTGCACCACAGTGTCAGTGCTACAACTGCTTATCCATCTGAAATTTAGGTACTCCCTTTTCCTGCACGAGTCTTAACATGAAGCCACAAGAGCCAGGGATCCAACACTGAGAGAGACTTTTAAAGAATTCTTCCCACTGCATGTTGCATGTGCTGAGACAGGACTTTGGAAATTCACTTAATGCTTCCATGAACACAAGTAATGTGTGAACGTGCCTGTGGCTGTGTACTTCCCTATGAAACCTTAGAACTAGGATTAAAGTGACTTTCAGGTCAAGCTGGATGATTGCACTAAAAAGAAGTGCTTTAATTTTCCTTTAAAATTTTAAACTCTTCATTTCAACCATGTTGACTTTGTGCTCACAGAATCAGGAATGCTCATGGAAACAGTATTAAAAATATTTTTAGATACTCAGGAAAAGCAAATTTTGAAGCCCTACAAAAAATATTTGCAGTGGAAATCTCATTCCTCTCATTCAGTCAGGAAACAGAAACACACCATACACACTGCACAGCCATTACATCTGTTTGAAGTGTGCCAAGAACTACTCATAAATTAACTACAGACATAGAATACTGTAAATAAGTTTGATGACAAACTAATGAAAATGTTCTCAATGGCAACTCAACTGAAAAAAAAAAAAGGAAAACACTTGTTAGAAAACAAGGTATCACAGACTGCACCTCTAACTTGACTGCCCAGTTAGCAGAACAACTGTGTTACATTCTGTCAAGTGTAGCCCGGGTGACTGGGAAGAAGAATTTTTGCTTTATGTTTCTTCCCTTTTGCTTGACACATTCCTAGCTGAATTTCTCATGATGGTGCTGCCTGAGTGGTATCTATGGGACTGCCCAGCAAAAATCCTAGGAAGACAAGGGAACTGCACTTCACCAAAAGCATATCCTGGGTACTCTCCTATACCAGCACACAGATATTTTCCTGATTTCTTGCAAAATCCCCCTCATATTTATTGTTGCTGTTACTGTTTTTAAAAACACCTATGGCCATGTGTAATTTTTTTCTTTGAAATGTGCCTTAATGTGGTGCGGTGCAGACCTGTGACTGACATTAAGCACACTTTAAGCTTGCTTTTCCATAGAAATTCCTTCCTTAATTTGAGCTTAAGCGCCCAGTTACCAGACAGAAAAACAAATTCATAACCTCTTCTGTTCCTAGTTTATTAAAGTTGTAATCATCACAGTACTGTATTGTTTAATGCTCTATAGCTAATAAAATCCTAAAAAACCCCAGTATTTGATTGGTATCAAATGTTAGGAGAGTAGAAGCCAAGGACGGGATATCTGCAGTTGGGATTTGACATGAGCATAACATCACCCTTGTTTTCTTTCTCTTAGCAAAAGGTAGAAGACATGTGAGCAAAACTATGGATTTCATTGAAAGACAATGTGCTCATCAAACTTCATATGCATTCCTTGAAATATGGACTCATCCAAACCCACACCAAAGCCTGTTAAATGTCAATAAATTAGGGGTTTGAATTCCTCTCCAGAAGCATCAATCTCTTGGTTGATGAGGAGAAAGAACCATTGCACCTGCTAACAGACTTAAAAAGGAAAATCAGGATCTATCTAAATTGTTCTGGAATCCCAAAGTGATAATTTTTGTTTCTTTCCCATTAAATAATTTTTTTCTGTGAAGTAAGGTTATTTTAAAGTTTTTCTACAGCCTTAAAGTTCAGCAATAGCATAAACCTCAATTTTAAGTTGTGTTCTGGTGAATAAACTGGTTACTGAATTAAAAATGAGAAGTTGTCTCAAAATGAGATTACATTTCACAAATAGGGTTGATCAATCAGAAAAAAATAGTTTTCACAAGTAGGGAATGCTGTAAGAAAAACTGTGAGGAAAAGATTAGACCATAAAATCTGGAAACGCTTCTTAAAAATAATTTATTATATTATAAGAAGAAGGCTCAAAACACTATTGTATAACCAAGGATGACAACCAGACTGCAAATCCATTTTTGAATTCATAGCAGAGAAAAGAGAAAAAACACAGAAACAGAGTCAGAAATAGCAAGTCCAAGACAGAAATACAAGAAGAGATACACACTAAGAAGTGAAGAAAAGTGATAAAGCCGAAGATGTTCACCTGATTAAGCTAGCAATAAAAAAAAACCCCAAAACATAATAAGCACAAAAGCGAACATAAGGTAGAATGAGATGACAGAGCTTAGAATATGCAAAAAAAAAAAAAAAAAAAA
>VXBU01008271.1:1110234-1141055 GCA_013400315.1 Bombycilla garrulus
AAAAAAAAAATCTAGGGCTGAAAAAGCAAAATAAAGAATTTTCCTCTGTATTTGAAAAAGATGTTATACTTTCCAGAGCACCTGTAACTCTGAACACAACTCTGTGTGGCCCTTGGAAACACAGCATGGGGGCTCAGGCTGATTTTATAGTAAAAGGGATGAATATAGAGGTGAAGTATAACATGGCAACTGAAAAAGCAAATAAGAGCGTGAAGCCACCAAGGCAGGAGTTACAAGGGGATAGGGAACAGAAGACAGTCCCAGACTGTGACCATTTCTCATCAGGACAGCAGGCTAGTGTGGGCTTATGTGCTCATGTGCCCTCAGCACTGGAAATGTTTATGACATATTAAAAATTAAGAAAAATGTAAGTCACAAGTATAATGCAAATAAATTTAAGAGTAACAGAGTCCTCTTGCTTCCAGCCAACACAGCCTATGAAAACAGAAACTTGGGGACAGTCTGCTACCTGAGGAAAAAGAGATTATATACACTTAGACAAAATGGAAGGTAAGTGATTTCTCAATTCTGGGGAATGTCTTGAGGCTTAAGCCCTTACACCAGGAAAAGCTTTTTGCTATTGGTTCAAAGCAACTGTTCTTTGGACCCTTTTTCAGAAGCCCATCACAGATGACCCAAGTGAAGGAAAGCACACCCTCAGACAACCCAGAAAATTGCTACTCAACGCTTGACCCAGGAGGGGCCTTTCCTAAGGCCTCAGATTTTAAGCCCTGAGAGCTGACCAGTATTTCTCCTACTCTTCTGATATTCCCTCCATCAGTATCTGTCTCATCATGTTGTGCTGTGTCTGCAAAGTCTCCACAGCACCTTGGTTTATGTTGGCATTGCACTGGCGCTTCAGGACCACAACCTGCGACCATGCTCTCCAGGTACTGTCTTAAGATTGGAAAGTAAAGTCCGCAGGTGTAGTATTGTTGTCACTGTGTTTAGCCATGGAACATAAAGAACAAAATCAGCATAACTTGAATACTGGCTGTTTCAGAGGAAAACATAAATTATAAGCATTTAAAAGATCTGCCATGCCTACAATAGAAAGAAATTGTATTAAAAAGTTGAACATTTTACCAGTGGATCAGAAAATGAAACACCAAGAGTTAAAATTAGAGACAAATAATACATTTTAAGAGGCAAAGATATGACTGTCAAAAAATATTTTCTAGGGAAATTATATTGCCTTCAGTACTACGTTCAACTTCCATTGGACAAAACTATTGCTACAGACACATGACAAACAATTTTATTCTTTAATAAGAAATAGCTATTCTTGGTTACCTAAACAATCTACCAGATTTTTTACCCTTATCTGCAAGAAACTTGCAAAAATCACTTACATTTATATTCATACTCTTAAGGCACAGTTTGGCTCAAGGAAAGGAGCAAAAATCTTTTCTTAAGATATCATTCAGACCTATGTTTACTTTAAGTTCTAAGTTTTATTTCCTATAATCATAATTGTTTTCATTACAGAGAAGTTAAAAAGGAGCATCTCAATAACTGCAATAACTGCAGCCACAACAACACATCACAGGAACAAAAGACACAGGAAAATATATTGAATCATGTATTTTCTGGCTTGAATGCTGATCTTTGATTCCTCTGAATTACATTTGCATAGTGCACACCTCAATGCAGTTAAGTCATTATTAAGCTCTTTTATAAATCTAGTTTTGGTGTATCATGTGAGCAATTTCCCCATTGGACTAGACAGCATTAAGCTTGCCTGTGAGCACAGGACTAGCACAGGGTATAAATCCTTTCCAGGCTCTGAAATACTCTGAAAGGGCTACACATCTGGACTTCAAGCTGTGTATCACAGAATTTCCTTGTATCTGAGTATTTTTAAATTTGCTGGCTTACTAAAAAGGAAACAACATAAAAAATACAACAAAAAAAACCAAAAGCCCCACAAACAACAACTCTTTATTACTTTGAAAAATGAAAGCTTTTATTTGTAAAATACCTTCTTTTAGTGCTCGAGTCCTTGAGTTCAAGTCCAACAACCTGAACTAACACTCAAAGCTAAGAATGTTCTTGCAAATGCCCAAAGAAGCGGTTTGTGTCTGGCTGAAAAGAACCTATTTATTAGAGTGAAACCTTAGCCAGATTTGTTTTCTTCTCTAGGAAGGAGAAGAAAAAATTAATTCCGGCATTCCTTTTTCCCAGTGTATAAAAGTGTGTAAATAATTTCTCATCACTTTATTTTGCAGAAATACAAAGAATTCTTCATAGGTGGGTTTCCCATTTGTCTTCAGAATTGTATAGAACCTGTCTGGGTTTGGGCGAAACAGGGCTAATTTTTGCAGTAGGCAGGAGGTGACATGGTCAGGACTCTGAAGTTATTCTTTACTACTTCATGCCATTTTTTGGGGGTGAGAGAAGGACTGTCCTCCCAGCTGGCATAGCATGGTGGAGGTAGCAGCCAGGTGTTGTAGGAGGTTTTCTGTGTGAATAATTCTTCTCTTTCTTGTACCCTCTGTCATTAGTATTGTTGCTGTTACTGTTTGTTCTCTTATCTCATTTCTGTTTCCAGCAAATTGTTCATATCTCAGCCAGTGCTCTTCAGGTTTTGTACCTCCAATTCTTCTCTCCGTCCTGCTGCAGGGGAAGGAGGGGACACACGGTTTGGGGACAATCAGTGGGAACACTAAACTGGGGA
Organism: Bombycilla garrulus; assembly: GCA_013400315.1. NCBI lineage: Eukaryota > Metazoa > Chordata > Aves > Passeriformes > Bombycillidae > Bombycilla > Bombycilla garrulus. The sequence goes on from VXBU01008271.1 coordinate 1,112,912, forward strand.
GTACCATTCCTAAACCACAACATGGCTCCTTTCTGTTTAATGCAGGTATTACAGTATTACAATATTGAATGAGGTCATTGTTCACTAATTGTCAGTCCAGAAAACCATGAAGTACTGTCCAGTTCTTCTATAATCAAGCTATTTGGCCTGACAAAATTAAAGCAAAAAAGAAACACAAACAAGCCCTGGAAAATATCTTTGTGAAACTTGCAGGATTTCAAGGAGACATCACAACAAAATTATTCTCTTTCTATTGCAGATTTTTTGAAAATAAAAACTAGAGAGCTTCTAATTTAGAAATACATTTTCAACAAAGATGACTTCACATTACAAAAATGAATATATTAAAATATTGATCAAAAATATATAAATAATTGCTACAGAAAATTTCATCTCTGTGAACTAGGGATTTTCAAAGAAAATAACTTCCATGTAAAATATTTTTACCCAGCTAAAATAGCAGGTAAAAATGAAGACATGTTGCATTACAGCTCCTTGTTTATTAGGAAGCCAGCCTCTCTGCCACTTTGGTCCCATCAGGTAGTACCCGAATTCTTTAAGTAATCCCATAGAATCCAATAGGAAAGCTCAAGGAGTAAGGTACAACTCTTCTGATTAACAGTGGCAGAATCTGACCTTAAGGTCATTTTAATAAACATATTGGTGACTTGTCATTTCCTAAGCATCCCTTTTCATAATATATTCCATAAAAATAAGCTCTAGAAAGATATCGTTTCTCCTGCTCCAATATTCTGGACATTTGGAAACCCTGAAGAGAACAAAACACCGCCTGCTTTTTGTAGACACATAAATGTTAATGTCATAACCTGGATCAGGTACCCACAATGAAGGACACCCACAGGGAGTTAAAGTCTCTGTCCCACAAGTTAAAGACCCACAACTCTGAAACACACCCACTCCCCTTCAGTACCTTTATAGATGTGTCTAAGTACAAATGTTAAAAAGTTGTTCCCGGTTATCAAACTCCTCTTTGCCCAGTGTCATGAGCAAGTTTATATTCTGAGATAAAAGACAGACAAAAATATCAACGTGTTCCTTAAGTAACAATTTAAAGTTCTGCCATATCAACAGAAAGCATCTTACAAAGTGTAGAAATATCTTATGCAAATAGAATTTGTTGATAGTATTTGAAAAATAGAAAATAAAAATGCAGTTTATTGTCCCTCTGCATTATCATCTAGTTGTCTTTGTACAATAGGAAAATAGCACATGGCTAATGCATGGACCTGTCTAGCATGGAAGAAATGGAAAAGGTGCAAACCAACTAGTGCTGTCACTGAAAAAACACTTCAGGACTTGAGTGCAAACTGTAATATCCTATAGAGATTAATATAAGCATGCCAGGTTTATGGTTATTCATTATTACACTTCTGGGAAAATAGAACAATATATCTTGATAGTTTTAAATACCTATTAGATCCTCTGAGTCACTGCTGATTATTTAGCCCATATTTCTGTCACTGTATTTCAAAATTACCTTAGAGAGAGCATTCTTAATTTGTGAAGTTAGGAGGAAAATTGGCAAAAATAACATTCTTAGCCTTTTAAAGGGTACTTAAATGCTGACTGAAGCAGTCTCATCAGGAGAGCAGGCAGAAGAGGGAAAGTAGGAGCAGGAGACAGCTAGCAATAACTTTGAATTGACCCTCAAGCCTCAGCTACCAAATGATGCTCTCAGGATCTCAGAGATTGTATTTCCCATAATGGGAAATAAAAGTCCATTGTATTCTGCTCAAATGAACGATTTGCTTTGGTCACAAGACTCAGAAGCTAAATATTTCTAGCAAACACAGGTACTTACAAAGTCTTCTTTTAAAGTCTGCTCTTATTTTGGCCTTGGGAGGGCAAGAGCAACTTGACCCACCCCATTTCAAGTGTAAACAGGTCTCTCAGTAGATAGAGAGGAAAGTGCAAATTAATTAGCCAGCTTTTCTTTTGTCTTGCAGAGTTGGTGAGGAGGAGGAAAGGGCTGGAGGACCAAAACTCCCCTTGCATAAGATCCTTTAGAAAATACACCTGAATGAGAAAAGATGCCAGATGAATTCAGAGATGTAGTCTGCGCACAAACACTGAGCAGAATTAGAGAGCGATTCCTGTTAACTGAGATAATTTTTAATGCATTTCAGAGGAGCATGGCATGGCCTGGCTTAGAATACAGAACAGACATTATCCTGGTAGGCATGGAAAACACTGCTGAGGAGGTCAGAGTTTCAGTAGAAAGAGTGTGAAGAGGGAAATGAGTATGTAAGATGAATTTTGCAATGAAAAGTAGAGTATTAGGCAGAACAGAAATGGATGGTTCGGAGGATGATGAGGAAACCCCCACCAGTACATTCTTCTCTTGCATTGTTTGGGCACAATGGGATCAGCTGGGGTAGTCCAGAGTTCCTGGTCCCTTCTGCAGACCCTGTTGTAGTCACTGGTGAAACCCTTAGGGCATGCAGCCATCTCCGGAAACCTGAGCCTGGGCTGTCTGCGGATGCTCCTGTGGAGAAAAGTGAGGTAGAGCCTGGTAACAGCAGCAGTGAAAAGGTAAGAGTTTCTTATCTACTGCCTACTTTTTGGACTCACTCCAGCTAAATAATCTTCCCTGGTTCTTGAGGAAAATTTATATATGATAGCTAAAAACCTGATGATTATTTTGTTTACCACACACAGCAGCTCTCATTGCAGAGGTATAACTAGCATCCCTTGACTCCAGGTCTCAGGGGACTTTTGCTACTTTTATAGCCCCAAAGCTCTCCTCTTTTCAGAAGGCAGGACTCCCAAGAACTGCATGTTTTACTCACAACATCAACATTGATAAAACAGTCCACCATCGATTTTCTCCTGTAAGTATGCAAGCTCATTAACCACAACAGCTTAATTTTTATAATTCAGAAATTCAACTGAAAAAAAACCCCAACAACCCAACCCAAAACTTATATTATGTAGAAGGTTACACTCTGAACTCTGCTGTGTCCAAGGTCAAACTGTGATCCCAACATTACCATGAGCTTCAACAAAACCTTGAGGTGGGACCTGCCAATAACAAGAGTGCTGAGAAGAACAGAATTTACTGAGAGATCTGCTGAAAATCTCCCAGCATCCTTGGTAGCTCCTACAGGTAACCATGTGTCCAGGTTTCCATCAACAAACACTCCACTTTTCTGAACTGTAGGTGTGCTAGCCACCAAAAAAAAGAAGAAGAAGAGGAAAGGAAAGAGGAACAAGGAGGAGGAGAAGAAGAAAGAGGAAAGAGGAAAGAGGAAAGAGGAAAGAGGAAAGAGGAAAGAGGAAAGAGGAAAGAGGAAAGAAGAAGGGGGAAAAAGGAAGAAGAGACAGAAAAGAAGGAAAGCAATGGTGGGTTTATATTTCCTAGCATTTCAGCCTGGAAATTGCACAGAGGCTAATGAATCAGCCCAGGCCCCCCTCCATCCCCAGCTAGATCTGCATCTAGCATTCCTCTCTATGTTTACAGCTGGGAAGAAATTGAATTAACTACATAGTATTATTTTAGCATAAACGAACAGGAAGACTGCACCAAAATTGATGACCCAGTGGGTGTTGCCCCCTCCCTGACTGTACTGTATATGCAGAGCTTTCTGGACTCAAATTTATTGGTTTGTCAGGAACTTCAGTTATTTTCATCAAGTTGAGTTTTACATTAAACATTCCTCAACTTAATTGGAACCATGCGGACACATTTGGGCAGCATCCATATTCCTGCTCAAATAAAAGGGGTACTTTGTTACAAATTCAGCATACTTTGCTGTTAAATTATATTTTGTTAGCAATTACAATTAAATATGAAGTTCACACTTAATAGTAGACCTTGTAATTGTGTGGGAGTAGTTCTCCTTCCGTGAACATTGTGCGTGGGTGGGAGAAGGGAGAGCCCTATAGCCTAATTTTAATAATGAAATAAACATTTGTGCTGGTGAGTAATTCAAAGATTTTAAGACAGAGCATTGGCAGAATGGAAAGTTTAAAGAGCTTATTTAACCCTCTCACCTGCTACTTCTTCCTCACTCAGGAATCCTCACCACCCAACTTCACATGGAGAGGAACGGCAACAAGAGATTTGGGAAAGGGTCAGGGGTAATGTCATGCCTGGATTGTCTTGCTTTTAGTCCCCTTGTGAAAATTGTTGAGGACAGCAAAAAGAACTTTGCATAAAGATTTTAAGATTCTCTTTTTTCAGTCAATGGTTTTCTGAATTTAATGACATCAGTTTTGTAAAAATGCTCTGCTTTTCTGGCATTTGTCTTGAAAAACAGGTAATGTTCAGAAAATTGAGATTTCATTTTATATTTCATTTGTGGTTTTATATTTTCATGCTTATTCCTGTAAAAAGCAAGGTCTTTCTATTATAAAAACAGAGTGCGAAATATTCCAACAATTGCATGTTATGGTGGTATTTCTACTATCTTGTAACATGTGACTACTGACATCTCATGGAATTACAGAATATAAACAACAATGAAAAATAAAAAAAACATAAATCTCACAGGAAAACTGTCTAATTTGTTGTTTGTTTTTTTTTTCTGAAAACAAAGCTTTGAATTTGGATGTGTCATGAGGAAAACATGAAAGATAGAGGGGTCTAGACCTGAGGAGACACTGGGATGAAATCTGCTTTACTTAAAAAATAGAAAACCCATGATTAGCCTAAAGAAAATATTTCTGCCCAGCTCAATCGAATTTTCTAGTCTTTGCCCTTAAAATCTCCTGTCATCTTGTAAATGAACCTAATTTCCACCCTGTTCATTTATAGGCAACTGGAGCTTGTCCTTCATACAGTTGATGCTACCCAGCTACTGCCAACCATCCGTGACAACCCAAGGCATTCCCTGCTTTCTCTCTGCTAAGCTAGATTCAATATGTTTGAAAGAAGCCTCCACGAATGCCCAGCTCAGAAGAAAAGTAAATTATGAGACTGCTGCTCTGTCAACAATTCAGAGAAGCTGCCCTGGCCAATGATGGCAGCTCCTTGCATTTGTGGACATACATTTGTGGACATGCTTTTGTGGCCAGTTGGGGATGTGCATTATCCTGGTTTTGGCTGGGATAGAGTTATTTTTTTCCCAGTAGCTGGTACAGTGATGTGTTATGGCAGGGGCTGCTGCTCAGTGACTGGCTGGGCATCTATTGGCAAGTGGTAAGCAATTACATTGTGCATCACTTGCTTTGTATATTTTTTATTATTGTTATTATTTTCTTCTTCTTTTCTCTTATTAAACTGACTTTATCTCAACCCACAAGTTTTCTCACTTAGCTCTCCCCCATTTTGCTGGCGGGGAACTGAGTGAGCAGCTCAGTGATGTCCAGTTGTCATCTGGGCTTAAACCACAACATGCATGTGTCACACGGGCCATGGCAATGGAATTTATGTCCCCAGACACACATCTTCCACACTGAGCATGCCACAGAAATCTGCACCAAGCATCTGCTAGGTGAGGCATAGAATTTAAAGGAGTGTTTTCCTTCTTCAGCCTGCACATGTATCCTGTTTGTTTCCACCATTGTTGTTCCTGCATAAAGCACCTGGAGAAGCCAGCTCCATGCAGGCATGTCTCGGTTCCCTGGGACGGGGGAATTAAATAACTCAGAGCAACTGAAAGCATTTTCCTACAATGCTATCACCCTATTTCTGATATTGTAGCAGCAGGGAATCAAACCTACAGGAGCATACTGTTCTCACAGAGCCTGGAGTGACCTGCTGAGCTCTCCTGTCAGCCCCAGAACTGCCATCCCTCTTGCTGGATTGGTCATCCACAAAATTGACGTCTCTCTGGAGGGTCCTAGGGCATAGCAAACCACTTCCCCCATTTAACCTTTTCTGCTTTTAGCTCTCCTCTTTGCCCATGCAGCCATTATACTGGTATCTACTGCAATAATAGATAAATGCTGCTTGAAGCACTGAGGATCTCTTCCAACACTTTGGGGGTTCCCAAGATAGCTCCAAGCCAGAGAACATTTTTACTTGCTACAATTTAGCTTCAGTTGGTCTCACAGTACTGCTTTCCACTACAATTTCATTTTAAGCTGGGAATTTTTAATTTTTTTTACATTTATACATAAATGACAAACATGACTGCACAAACCGCACATTGAACTTTGGAATCCATATTGTTCGACTAGTTTTGGAATTTTACAAAATAATGATCCTTACAACATCCAAGGACTGCCTCCACTCTGCTATGAAGTCCCAGTGGGTTCCAAAGGATTTCCACAGCCAGTACCTCATGGTTTATTTCTCAAATATTCTCATTGTCATGCTCTAGCTCATGCTTTCTCTGAGGGTGGCCAGATTTCATCAAACATGGACAGCACATGAGAAGTGCATATGAAAAGACAAAACCAGAACTATTCTACTGAGCTTAAGGCACTGCATTTCTTTCAGGACTTCAACCCCATTCTCCATCATTCTTGAAATACGCCTGGAAAGGCATTGCATGGAAAATGAGACTGCTTTGCAGAAAAGGATGCCTTCAGCTCTTTAAACAATCCCTCTTCAACAACACATATTCTCATCTGTGCATTTTTAATAGAAGTATAATTTTTGTCATATGTTGTAATGAATAGCATACAGCTAAATGGTGCGTATAAGACTGTAATTCCATCTGGGAGTTTGTTGACATTGATAAACCACTTGGGTTTTGATTTTGTGGTTCATGTCATTACAGCAGCTCAACAGGATTACAATCCTGTTAGGTATAGTTGGTTATAGGTATTATGCCATATGATAATTATTGTATGTTTTATTAAAAAAGTATTTTAAAAATTCAATTAAAAATTCACATCAACAGTCTGAAAATATGGTTTTAAAAATTGTATTCATTTCATTATCTGAGTGGCTGGTCTAGTCTTTTTTTTAAGATTCCTCATCTTAGGCAATGAAAATACTTTAGTTGGATTTAATGATATCTATGCTGCGGAAGGAAAGCATTTCCCTTGCAATTTTGTGGCATCACTACTTTTATAGGATATGAAAGCCAGAACACTGCATTGCCCATGAAGAAAAGTGAACCAGACAAGTCTAGTAATTTCATAGTCTAAACCGAGTCAAACAGATACAAATAGGGAAAACTGCATGTTTACATTTTTTTTCTACAATTCCCAGTCACTAGCAGTGACAGCAGTGGCAGTGCTAAGGGTGGTTTAAACACCCTGGGAAAAGTAACACTTTCCTTAATTTCTATTATAATTAATAGATCAGCCAATCCATGCATGCATTTCCCTGAAAATGAAGCTTATGTTAAGACAAATTTGCCTCTTGTCCTCAAGTAAATGTGTTAAACCTGTGTGAAGAGGAGCTTTCATTCTTCTGCACTTTACTCCCAGTTTGTCTGGATCACCATGAAATTTTAAAAATTTCAGTCATGCAGCCCGTTTCTAGCATGGCTTCTCTCTGCTAATTGGCATTTAGTTCACATTGAAATAACTGCATTTAATGACTTCAGCAAAGCCCAGATGCTCTAGGCTGGATGGAAGCAAAATATTTCTGATATGAACTCTTCCACTCATACAAACCACTGGAATGGCCAACACTGCCTGACAGATGACTGGAGACACAGTCATGTCTGATGTCCTGTTGTTTCTGCCCACTGTTCTCTGTGGAAAGGTTATTATCTGTAACAACCCCTGTGCTAGATTTTCAGATTTCACTTTTTACACAAAGCACCGCCAGCAGGAAAACCACAGGAATGGGTCACAGTAGCCCACAGGCAGAGGGCACACAGGATGGAATGCAGCTACATTGGACTAGAGGAACTTTAAAAGTCCCTCCCAACACAAACTATTCTACAATTCTTCCCATTGCTGGTTTTACTGAGCTGCTGCTCACCCAGCACCCACACATCAGCCTCAGTTGCCTTGCTGCTGCTCCCAGACGTTCGCTCTGTTCACACACAGGAACTCTTGAACACTGCAAGAGAGTAGATGAAGTCACACCATCTCCAGTCAGCAAAATTAGGGAAAGAAACTGGAAGATAAAACTGCCCAAAGAGTCAGTGGAAGTTATTCTTCTGAAGCCTGCACACTGGATCATTTTCTGGAGGCTCTGCAGGTGAGAAGCTTCCAGGCAGAAGCAATATTTACAAAGCATCTGCTCTAAAAGGCAACCCACTGTTTAAAGTGTTTGTACATACTGGGGTACATTTGCCTGTTTATCCCCATTTCATGCAGTTTCAGACTCCACTACAGACTAAGAAAACTGAAATTTCACTTTCAACATAATAGCACTTCCACCTTGTGGCTAGAACCTTCTCCATAGTACAAAATCTTTGTAGGCACAGCTTTCACAACAAACTCTCTGAAAGGAGATGTGGTGCATACTGGAAAGAGATGTTTGCTAGCAGTACTTAAACCAACTACCCACATGACAGAAATTACACCTCTTAGCAGAGCTTTTTGCTTCTACAGGAACTCTGACCAGAACTGATGTTTTTATTAGTGGCATGTTTCCCTTCTCTTCTGATTCTCTTAGCTGACAAAGCTGAATATGCAAAATGCTTGAACGCAGACAAACATACTGGTTTTGGGGAAGCCACTCAATGGCCACCAAATGGTTCCAGCACTGACAGGGGAGTGGAGGGGGCTGAAGTAATACAGCCATGACATGTGGTGAAGCAGCCTTCTCATGGATCCTGGGCAACATCCAAGAGCAACACATAAATATCTGGGGTGGGATTTGGGGCTGCAGGTTGCTCCTACAGAAGTTCTCTGGAGATAAGGTGGAAGGAAACAGAAGAAAACCACCAATGAATCTAGTTTTGCAGTGATTAAGATGCCTAAATCCTTTCACTCAACATGTGTACTAAATTCTCATTAGTCTTAAAATACAACAATGATCAGAAAAGCTTAGTATATGGTTCCTTCTCACCAGGCTCTGTCTTTCTCATCCAGATATAACTCCACATTTGACCAAAATGAATAGATTTTTCCTCTGTTAACAGTCTACAACTACAACAAGTCCTGTGAGGGCAAGATAGAAAGGGAGGAAGGCTTTAAGGGCCAGTCTCTATCCCCTCTTGCACATCATTAATAGCATTGTCAGTGAAATAATGAAGTCATTATCATAATAAATGCAACAGAGAAAGAACACAATGTGATTCAAGGTGGGATCAGTGAATGACACCATCTGTTTTTAAAAATAATATTTAAAGTAGGCAAATTTTATCTGAAACCAGTGAAAGAAAAATTTGGCAGACCATGGGGTTACCTCTACAGAATCCCTTTTTGTAAATGTAAGGGCACTTTGCCCTAGGTTAGGATAGGATAGAGTTAATTTTCTTCTCAGTAGCTGGTAGGGTGCTGTGTTTTGGATTTAGGATGAGAACAATGCTGGTAACACACTGATGTTTGAGTTGCTGCTCACTGTAAGTCAAGGAGCAGCTGTGGGGTACTCTGTTGGCAGCTGGAGTTAAACCACGACACACATGAATGGAAGTTACACTACATATACGTGTAAAAGAGTGAAAATTGGTGTATATAAATTATGATACTGTTTTCTGATGAGTACTGAAAAATTCCTGGAAAAACACTTTATAACTATGTAATGTTTTATAATACTTTCAGCTGAGTGATTTCCTGCTCTAAGGGGAAACATGGCCCTGCAGTTCATTTCACTGGGTTTGGAGAAAAGGCCATAGAAAGATTTTTGGTATTTGTTTTTGAAGCTTAGGAAGCTGAGGAACCCTAAGGATTTTTGCAATAGCTGAACCTGGAATGTATCAAACATTACTGGTAGCATCACTACAGATAATGCAGCTACTAGTCACAAATTAAATAATCCAGAAAAAATTAATAAGGAAGCAGAAAGCTAAGACTGGGTAACTCAGATTACAGGGAAAGCACAATACATCTATCCGAATTTTGGGGCAATTTGCAGCTAGAGCTGCCAAGAACAACTAGAAAATGGTGTCCCCTGGAAGGGGTACAGCCATGCAGCAAACCCCCTTAAGGCTCCTTCCTCCTCCTCCTTTCCTTCATGATCAGAGCTGCATCTTCCCCACACTATGCTGATCTTGGCACTGATCTGGAGGGAAAAGAGTTTAGAGCTTCTCTGTTTCATGTTTTGTAGAATCACTTTTTTCCCTACATTTTGTGAAAGCAAAATTTTGTGTCTTTCTTAGGGTTAGATACATTTGTGGTTTTTCCCGATATACATTGCTAAGGCTAGATACAATGTCAAGTCCCAGCAGCTAGTTTGTACGAAGGATGGATATGTCATTCTGACTCTTTATTATGAAGGAGAAAAGAAATAGGTGTCTCTATGTCTTTCAGAGTTATTTAGAGGGAAGGAAACACCTTAACAATAACTTTTTAAAATGCACTATTCTGAATAGACATGCTGTGGAAAAGATGGCAAGAATCTTCTCTTGTGTTAGATGTTCCTGTTCCAAATAATTTTATTTCTAGGACTTAATAATCTCCAGACCTGTTTTAAGAGTTTCCATATCACTGTCCACTGAAGCCAATAAGAACAAAGGGCCCAAGTGTGTACTTTCTAGTTCTTCCTTTAAAAGTAGGGGCAGCTACAGCATGTTCATATTTACTGACATATTTATCTGACTTTCAGCATTACCGACTGGCCACGTGGATTTGCAGTCTCATGAACTTCAATTTGAGCTTTGGGATATATTCAGCTTGCACACTGAGAGTAGAACTGCAACTCTGGACAGTTTTTAGGTAGATGTGCTAAGGGCAAAGCAGCCATTTGGTACTGTGTACACCTACTTGTAAGCACTGACCTTGACTTTGATTTCCTTCCAATGCCTTCCTCCACATACAGCTCACTAACCAAGCATAATCCATTCTTTCTATGTGGCGATTCCTGAGGTTTTGTTGTTGATTTGTTGGGTTTTTTGGAGATTTTTTGGAAGGGAGATTCTCCCTTTTTTTACCAAATTTGAAGAACAGACAAATACTCTTGGCTGCTAGTCAGATTCAAGCAGAAAAAAACATGGAGCAAGGAAACAAAAGGTTATTCAACTCAGGCTTTTCCTGTAAAATATTAAGACAGGCTTATTTAACTGGGGTGCTCTGACTTAGCACTGGCCTAAGGTATCTTTGTTCACAGTACCATGAGGGTCCATGCATTAGAAGTATGCAGGCACCTGGACCAGTCTTCAAAGGCTTCCCTTGTTGTTCTGGAGGAGTAGATGCCTCATTTCCATCCTCATTTAAGTATCTGCTTTAAGATGAGATGAAGTGACCCCATTTGTGTTTTCCATCGGCCATAATGAGAGTCAGGGGTGCTTACTATACGTTGTAGATACATAGGTTTGGTAAACTGGTCTTGAAGTCATAAACAGAGACACCAAGGTAGAGATGAGGGACCTTTCCAGAAGAGACTCAATAGCCTTCACGGAATTTTGTCCCAGCGACTGCTTTTGTATTTTACTTTAGAGAGTTATTGGAAAAAACTTGCAAGCAAAGATCCAAGAAATTACTTGGGCATAAAGAACCAAACTTCTTTCTCCCCATTCCCAGTCCAGGATTGTACACACTAAACTATACATCTCCGGGCCACCCCTCCTTCTTGCTTCAAGATTTCAATATTTATGCTGCACAGATCCAACTTCATCAGGACTGGGGAGACACAACCTACACAGATGGACAGAAAAGGCTGGATTAGTTCAGAAGATAAACCAGTTTAAATCGCTATTACAGAAACTTTCTAACACAGGAAAAATATAATACAATGGATATTTGTTTGCTGGAATAAAAATATACCAAATTAAGGTACTGTATTGCACATTTAAAAGTACTTAAGGACTTCAGATTTTTAAGTACAATGGAGTGTGAAACTCTGACATATTATTATTAAAGCCAAGAAAGAAGTGGGTAGAGATAACATGAATGTTTGCAAGTACGTTCTCATGATAGGGAAACACATGTATGCATATGTGCACTTACATGTGTACAAAAACATGCAGTGGGGGAGTCAGAAAGGAAACAACTCAATTTTCCTAGATTCATGAGGAAAAAGGAAAAATAGATTACAGTGTATTTTTCCTGAAATAACCAAATTAAAAGCTGTAAAATAACAATGTAGAAATTTCTTGTTTGCATCAGCACAGATTTCTAAAGGCTAACTATAGGCTATAGATTATAATACAATGAAGTTGTAAGTGTTTTCATGAGTAAAACAAAGACTATTATCTTAATTTAACAGAAAAAAATTGAACTACAGCTAAAAGCAAATATTAACTCCTTGATGCAAATGGCAGCACTTGTCAGGACTTTAAGCATACATTAAATTAGCCATATTTAAGCTTTAAGGATTTGTTTGTGTTTCTCATAGTCTTCCTGCTTGCCTTAATGTTATTCTACCATATTCTTCTAAATATGGGACATTTACTTGGATTTTTTTTTTTTAGTTCATCACAATTTCTTGAGATAACTGTTTTAACATTGTGTTTATGGGTGGGCTGTTCCAAGTCAACATGTCACAAAATTTTCTTGAGAGAACCTGTTGAATTTCTTTGTGACTTTTCTCCCAGGGCCCAAAACTTTAAAATGCTGTTCTTTTCTTCCCTGAGGTAATTTTCCAGCAATGAGAGCTACTAGGTTTCTATGCAATCTATTCAAAACTTCTTCAAGGCATTTTCTTTCACTGTGTTCTTTGTTTTAAGAGTTTTCTTATAGCTACCCAAATAATTTTCAAATACTTTCAGCATAAAGTTTCACTGTGGCTGCTCAACAACTACCAGTGAGTGAACTTCAGGTTTTCCAGGCCTTTCAGATGGTATTAAGTCAAAATGCCTTCAGATCCAGGAATCATTGCAGCCAGAAAAAACTGGCTCCTTGGAGATGGAGGACATGAGAGACCCCAGGGCTTCCTACAGGGACCAGGTAGACATTACATGGATAAACTTCTGTAGGTCTGAAGAAAATTAATTCATGATCCAGTTATAAATTAGTTTACCATCTACATAAACCTGTTTTAGGAAACCAGAGTTGGTACACACCGACACTCTCCCAAACTCGAATACTGCAGTAGTCACATAACAACCATGAATCTCTTGTTGGTACATCATAGACTATCAAAGTACAGGATGATAGTAAAGTCATTTGGAGGCTAATCTATCAAATAATCTGATTAAATTAGATTAAACTTCTGCTCTATTATTAGAAGTAGATGGTGGCTTTGTGTACAAATTTTGGATCCCCAATACATAGATCTAACACAACACAGTCTGTGTCCTAAAGCGGTGTAGAAGACTCACCACAGAAATAAAAAGCCACACTACCCTCACTCCTTGTAGCTGGCGATTTGAGGGACAGATTTGCTCTGCACTTCATAGCAGTCACTGGCAAAGCTGGCAAACAATTCAAGACTTGTGTCCTAGCCATAAAGCCATGCTTGCTCTGCTGGCATAGACAGAAACGGGAACATGCCAGAGATGCAAAACAAATGCCAAGTTGTAGAATGGCCTCCTGAAGTATTTTTCTCCCTGGAGAGAGATTAAAGTTTTGCAGTACTTATAAACACCTGCCTAATGATGACAGAATTTAATTTATTGCTTCTTGCAGCAAAAATGTCTCAGAAATAAGATACTAGAGGCTCTATTGAGATCATCCAAAACAGCATATGTTGTAGTTACCACAAACTTCAGGTGATAGCTCGAAACATCTGCAGCACATGTACTATTTGGTAAACACCAAGGCACAGCTTGTAGAAACCCTGCCTGGGACCCTCTAGAGATTGTAAAGTAGCTGAGACATGATAAGACTTGAAAGAACACCTCACTTCATGATCCTCCATCACTATCCCTACACAGCAGCTCCAGTAGAAGCACTAAACGCCTAAGCTGTGCACCTTCTCCTTCAGTTTATCCCACTCTTAGGTTAGTGAAAACACATTTCTGAGGCTGGGATAATAAGTTTGAACAGTGAACTTAACGCATAACTGCTGCACTTTTTCTTTTGGGAATTAACTATCCTCCAAAAGCTCTTATGCCACAAAGTATTTCTAAAAGAAGACTAGATTTCAAAAATGTTAATCAAATGCAACATTTTAAACAAATCTTTCTAATCCCTCTTGACGCATCTACAAGGTCGAAAACCAAAGCTGTGCCATAACCAGCACCCATAAGAACAAGTAATATAATGCCTATACAAAAAAAACTTTCCATCTATACCATGTATAAAGTTGGTATGAGTAAAGGCAATGCCCATTAAACTAAATTTGACAGCAATGTTAAAGGTGAGGAACTATAACTTATATATTGCCTGTAATATGGTCAAATTCCTGATAGAAATGGCAAAACAATCTAAACTGCAGTCACCTGATATTGTTGGATTTCTTTCCTTTATAATAAAAAGAGAAAGTTTTCATGACGTTTTATTGATAGAAGATGTAATCAAAATGGTCCCTTTTGACTGGAGAGATTTAATCATGCAAGCTGAGGAGGAACCCTATTTGCAGGCCCTAAATTAGGTGAAAAAGACCCATGTTTATTTATTTTCATTTCTTCTCCTCTGGACAAAAATCCCTATTTTATTATCTGGAACAACTGGCAAATATTTTAAAATACGGTCCTTACAAATTTAGCTTCATTCCTCAGATCTCAGGCCAACAACAACTAAAAGAAAAAAAGCAAATAAATTATTGCCCCGTTCACCCTTTCACCACCTTCACAATTCTGTTCCTCTCAGGAAAACTTAAGAGAACTTGTGAACATTGCAGTGTGCCAGAGAAGTCAGTGCACCGAGGCTATTTTAGATCAAAGGGAGAAATGCCTTCTGAAGGGCCAGGAGCTTCCTTGCTATTATACAAAAAAAAAAAAGTGCCAGTTCATCTTTTCCAATGGATTAAATATTATGGAGAGAGACTGTTTCTAATAAGGGCAGAGCTGGGTGACTAAAGACATTATGGGCCAGACAAACACAACTTTCAACTCCTTTTGGAAATAGCCCATCCTGGTGCACAAAGGTGACATGCTTGGAGGGCAAAGGAGAGCACATGCCAGCTTCAGCCCTGGACTAACTTCAGCCAGTAGTAAATAAGTAGATCCAAGAGCGATGCAGTTCCCAGGATGACATTGGCACACAAGGTACATCCACTGCAAAACCAGAGCAAGCTCAGAAAAAAAAACCTCAAGGACATTTTAATACAATTTCCCATAAGTAAAGCTAGAAAACTAACTGCATAGGTATATTCATGGTTCTCATATTCTCAACTCAAATCATAACAAAAGAAGGTTTTTTACTTCTTTCACTTCTGAGCCATCCTCAGTCTGCTAGTCTTCACCTTTGAGCTGGCTGATAATAAACTAGATTCCTAAAAGGAATTCCTGACTTCCACAGGATTCAAGCAGCTACCTCTTCTTGACTTGCTTTCTCCGCATGAGCTGATCTCTTCTGTACTTTTTTAAGTCTGTGACCTTGAAACAAGAGGCTTTAAGCAGCAATTTGAGCTCTTTTAGTACTCCTGAGGGCATGCCCATCTAATCTTCTCTATCAGAAATACCCCATGTGGTGAGACCAATGTCCATCACCCAGGCTTCTGCCTCCCACAGTGGCTGTTGCAGAGGTGGCTTAAGAAGAGCACATGAAACAAGCCACTATCTGAAATCTAATCCTCATGCTCCTTCTGCATTCTGCTGCTAGATTCCAGATGTTAGAGGGAATATCACTGCCTTCCCATTAGGATCTGGTTTGCACCTTTTATCCATTAATTTGTCTAATCTATTTTAAAACTATTGATGCGTTCTGAGTTCAAACTTTCTGGCAATAGCAGTTTTAGAAGTTTATTACAAGCTTTGAAGAAAGGCACTTTTAAAAACCTGTTTTAAATTACATCCGATCAGTTTCAATACTTGTTCTCTGATCCAGTACTGTAGGATTTCGTAAACAAGTTTAGCACTCATCTTCTGCACTGCCTTCTTGATACCATAAATCAGCTTAATCCCTCTTCAGCTTTCTCTCCAAACTGAAGTGAAACGTTAAGCCTGGTATTGCTGTTTTGCAGCAAATTTAGATGTCCTTTTCCCTTTTTTTTCTTTTTGAGAAAAAATATGCTCTTAATATGCAGAGACCAATCGTATGTGATACTCAAGGTGTGGAGGCACGAAGATTTTCTACTTTGGCAGAATGTCATCTTTGGCCATGTTCTCAGTAGCATTCCTAATATGAGCAATTTTAGCTACAGGTACCCATGGAGTCGATGCTGATAGAGAACTGCTAACTCAGCATGGCTGGACTATTCTAAAGCACCACAGAATTGTTTTGGACATGCTTAAATTAACTCCAAACAAGAGTCTAGATCACACAGCAACACAGGATAATGCCATACAGAGATGCTTGCTTAAGCCCTGGAAGATTTACAACTAAACAAAGGCAGCATGCAAACTCCTCCGAGATTTGGTAGCAGCTTGTCCATCTAGGATGGCTACAACCACAGTGCATCAGGCAAAGTGGCCAGGACAACAGCCCTCCTGTGCTTTTGAAATGTCTTCAGAACAGTTTCTCTCTTTTTGGGAGCCCTCTCCTCTCTCCCCAAGCTCCCTACTCAATGTGAACAACACCTGCAATCCGCATGCTACAGAGTTAATAATTACCAGAAAAAAATCATTGACTAACAAATTCTCCACAATTTAAGACTCATTTTCAGTCACCAAGAAACTTTACCAATATCCCATCTGAAGGGCAAAGCATAGCTGTTATGTGGCAGTGGAGGATGGAAAGCATGAACAACTTCCTCTTCACCCAGTGCTTCACATCTTCTCCCTCCCCATGTATGCCACTGATGCACCTCAGAAAATATTTATGAGTTCTCATTCAAATACTTCAGCTGATAAATTTAATATCATATTCCCTGGAGTAAGCAAAGAATAAAATATTGCATTGGCCTTTGCACATGTGGAGATTATATTACTTTACAATGAAACCCAGCAAGCTGCACATTACAGTTTTTACCACAATCTCCTTGGTAGGAATGTTTCAAATACATTGCATATGTGTGAATACAATATAAGCATAGTGAAATGCTTTGAACACTGTAATACATCAGACACTTGAGTCAGGGAGAGACAAAAAAGAAAAAAAGAAAAAAGGAAAAAAAGCCTTCACCTATCTTGGCTCATATCTCAAGTCTGTGCTGCTTCTGTGTTTGACAATGGTGTTCTTTGGTTTGATGGATGGTGCTACTTCCAATGTATGAAGTGAACTTCCAAACAACTGGAACCTTGACCACATCCCCCAAACCTGTTAGCTTGTTCATTAAGTATCTCTGTGAAGGAAAGCAGACGAGAGAGCTTGCCCTGTGTGGTACAGATCCCACAAAAACGGATTAAAGGTGTCGCAGCTGTACAACAAAGTCCTTGGGTTTAGCAAACACATTTCTACACACCGTAAAAGACCCGACATGTGACGTGCTGGGGTTTTACAAGGCTGCAACGCTGGGAAGCGAGCATAGAAATCGACAGCGTTCAAAGACATTAAAGAGTCACATTCCACATTTGCTTCCTGCGCGGCGAGCCCGCCGGGATCACGGCGGCCGGCACCTGCTGCTGCCGCCCCGGGCTCCCGGCCGCGGCTCGGCTGCCACCTCCTGCCGCGCCGGGGAAGCGCCGCCGGCTCCGACACCGGCACACAGGCCAGCCTCGGCAAGGGCACCCCGGACAGGCAGAACGCGGCTCGGCGTCCCCGTCCTCCCAAACGGGACTATTTCCTCATTCTACACTTAAGGAAACTACAACTCATAAGCCACAGGCACCCGTCCATGCAGACCTCCCAGTCTGAGACTCTTCTAAGCTCTTGTTGTTCAGGAATAAAGCACGCTTGGTAGTTTTCTATGCTTAAAACAAAACGTCCATATGGTGAGTATTATAAATTCCTAAAGAACAAAGCACTAGCAAACTGGTGCATCCAAGGAATGAAAACACACGGTCAATGAACATTTCCAAGTGACTTACCAACCTCCATACATGAGCTTGGTAGAACAGACAAATATTCATCAGCATTTTTAACCATAAAACCACAGTCTTCATTTTGGTTTGCTGGGGCTTGCTTTGACTGGGGATGTTGATTGGTTGGTTTATTTTATAAACTGCAGCCTTCATCCCAGTAGAATCTTGGATTGTTCTTAGGGTCTGCTGGTTTACCTTCAAATTTCCTGAGACAACTGTAGGAAAAAATAGCACATGACTGCATACCTAAACACAACAGACATGCCAAGAGACTTGAACAGGATGGCACACACAGCCTTTCTTTCCCACCTAATACTATCTTGAGCTTTGTAATCTAACTTTAAAATGGCACATGTGTCTGCATGCATGCACGCATCTTTGTTCTTCCCCTCTTCTGTCCCTTGATAGCTGTTCTCCCTCTACTTTGCCAATCATTTTATGGATTTTTATTGGCAAGATACCAAGGGTGAGAGAGGGTCATCTCAAGGCTCACTGCCAGATTATCTCATTGACTCAGCCTCTTGCAATTGCTGCTTTTCCTCTACCTGCTACTAACCATGTTGACCAGTCTTCTTAATATAAGAAAAATCACTCAAAATTCATGTCCAAACAGTAGCTTTAGGGATGTTTTTTGCACCATTAGAAGTAGAAGAGGCACATATGTTTCCAATAATGTTCATCTGAAAAGGACATGCTTATGGGCTTAAAGGTCAGATAGAATGATGATGCTGTTCACAATGATCAAAAAAGGACCAAGAGATACTGGTTTTAAAAGGAAGTGTAAAATCTGTCTTGCTGAAAAACTGGTAAACAACCATGAGAGAAGAGTCAGAATCAGCCAAGATTTTTATTTGGAGGGATGGAAGTCAGCCTCTGCAGAAACAGGATTTGAATTTACATGTTTTTTTCAAGTACAACAGCTTGCAGCTTGCTAAGTTCTGTGCTTGTAAAGGCACTTCTTGTACACATGCTGACAAACATTCTATTTTGCTGCTCTGAAAACAGCAAAGCTGAAGGGTGTTACCTGAATTTTGTCCATTCAAATAGATGGATGAAAATGAATATATACCATAGCTCTATTGACATATGAATACTTATATATATATAGCTATCTAAGGGTGTTTCATTTTTTTTGTGGAGGGGTTCTACAAAACATGACCTCAATTCCCTTAAACACAGTCTTAAAACTAGAAACCTTTCGGTTTTTTCCCCCATTTGCCTTCCTAAACCTGTCCCAAGCATCTGTATTATGTTATCCAACACACTGACTGCTAACAATACAATCAATACAAAAGGTTACTTTGAGGTCATGGCTTTTTTTCTGTCCTCAAAATACAAAGCCTATTTTAACAGGGATTTGAAATCTTTCACTGCAGAAAATGTCTTAGAACCACTCGGCTAGGAAGGAAAAAAAAAACACATACTGGAAGCATTTCTTTCAGCAGTATGAAATATTAGATATAAATAAAAGATTTTTTAAACAAACCCATCATGTACAATTCCAAATTATGTTTGCAATTTTTTTTAAAGCAGACTTATTACTTGAAGTATTCCCATTTCAAGTAATATTGTGTTGCTCAGAAGTCTCAGTGAAAATATTTTAAATACTTTTACTTACAAGCTATAAAAAGTCCCCCCCGATTGCATTTGAATTGGAGAGGAGGGGGACAGCTCCTTAAGACAAAGTGATTTTCAGGTTAGTTTCCATTAGTTCATATAATACAACATGACTTGGACACTTTCAAAATGAAAAGAAGGAAGCATGGTAACAAATGGCTGAAAGTTCAGCTATCTGTATAGTGATTTACTTCTGTAAAAGATTATCATAATTTAGAGTAGATCAGGTACTTGAAGCAGTTAATATGCACTTAAGGCTTTTTGTGGTGGACTTTCATACAAAAATAATGCCAGCGCACCAAGAAATTATGAATGCATGTGGGATCATTACATACAACACACACTAACCACTACATCCGCTCAATTTATTAAAGAGAATCTCAAAACAAGCATTTGCATGTTGACCAATGGCTGAAAACCTTTCTGTGCATTTACTTAAATGTCTAAAACCATTGAAAAATAATTTGCCATTACTTCTGCTTTCCTTAAGGCTGAAAAATATAAACCACACCTGCACTCACCTAACATCTGCTATCTAGTTCAATGGTCTCGATGCATAAGATTTTTGGCTTTTCATATTTTTCATGTATTTGTAGCTTTGTAGATCACTAACGCATGGCTGTAGCTCCTAGTAATTTTCCTGTTTTCTTTCCTTGCATTTAGGAACAATAAGCTAACATCCTAAATACATTGCTAAAATACTGTTTAGTCTTATTCCATGAACAGAACCAACTACAAGCATGTTCTGTTTTCCAACGAGAATCTGGACTATAGATAACAGAACTGGGGAAAAGAAGCCCCTGGGCTGCTTCCAGTGGGGCAGGACCCTGAGAATTATTACCTAAACAACCAACCTTTTAATTGGACAATATGTGATAGGTATACTAATCAACTAACATTATAAAAATTGTAGAATTACTGTACCATGCGCAGTTTTCGCCATATTGTGTACCTGAAAGCTTTCAAGTAAAGGTTTGCTTTTTTGTTATCACTCTAATGTTGTTAGGGAAGATCTGTTCTATTTTTCAGGCAACACCCTTAACACAAATTACAAATTTCTACTAATGTTGCTTCACATCTCAAATATATCTCAAAGAGATCTTTGAGGCTGATAAATAGATGTATGTTGAGAGTTCCTTCACATCCTTGGATGAGAGACTTTGCAGTCTCCAGGAAAGGGAGCATGTTTCAGGGACAATGCTTGCACCAGCTTCAGGGACACAGACACACGAGGAACACTGGCTTGCAGCTGGCATAGCCAGGTTTTCCAAAACAAACAAGGAACAAAATCAGACATTTAGAGGCAATTCTAAACCAGAAATGTTATAAAACAGAAAATATTGGGGCCCACGCCTAATTTTTTTACAGGATATTTTTGTGGTTTATTGAACACATTTTTTCTATATGTGGGATTAGTTCTCATCCTTCATAAAATACTTAATGCATTAAGGCAGGAACATATACTCTTCTCCTGGCAAAGTAAACAATGCTCTCCAAATTAATGGCTAAAGCCCACAGAAGTGCTTGTGCAGCAGCAGCAAAGCCCTGATGCCCCAACACTTGTGCTACTGCAAAGCACATCAGCACATTACAACAGGACACTGCTGTGAGCGAGTTGTCCTAAAACAAAATTACCTGTAAGAGGGCTCTCAGGCTCACGCATTAGAAGCACACACACTCCCTTTTAACCAGAGGTAGCAGAGTAGCTGTGCCATTATCCCAGACTCAAAGGGGCTCAAACAGTGAAACATGCACTATCATGGGAAAGGGGGGAGGTTAGGTAAAACAAATTCTCCTACAGCAGCTGCAGTCAGGCCTATGCTTCCATCAAAGCAGGAACTGTGCATATGTGGGGGTGGTGCTGCAGATACCCGAGCTTTTGGGACCTACAGCAAAATAGACAGAAAAAACAGTAGTGGCCCAGATGACACACAGGGGGTTCTAAAAGCAAATGAGCTTAACTGGTTTCAAGACTTTTTTTAAAATTATCACATAGGATGTTCTCCAGTGCTCTATGGAAGTCTCGTCCTTGACACCTTCACAATGACTTACCAGAATTTCTTCAAAGTACTTCATTAGCTTTCTATTTCACGGTGAAACAATTTAGGCCTGAAAACACCCACCCTTCCATACAAAACCACCCAAGCCTGCTATTTTAGTTCAGGAAAAAAAAATAATTTGGATGCTTTTGCAAACCAAAAGCCACAAAACATACATCATTGAGCAAACTGTTCTATGTTATCCCAGTTTTAAAGGGAAAACATGCAAGCAACATTAAATACGATAAACAGAAAAGGTCAGGGTCAGTTCTGGAACCCTAACTCTGAACCCTTTCATTTCCATTCCTGTGTTTAGTGCTGTCAAACCACATCCATTCTGGAGACCAGTAATGTACCCCTCTGGCCAGGGGGTCTGCAACCTCAAGTAGAATCCCAAAGCCTATGCCTCCAATATCTTACCTGAAATCCTGCAGGATATATCATAATCAGTACATGTTCTACAGTTAAACAAAAAATATCCTTGATCAAGGAAACATGAAAATGCTGGCTCTCTTTAGCCTACAAAGCAGAGGCCTCAGAGAAACATTTACCAAGTGATGCAATATGAAGGACTAGTAATCACTTCTTTGCCTCAGCCAATTTAGAAAAATAAAATAAAATTCTACTAAATATCAAGGTGAATCAAAAGCCTTGGGTGCAATTTGGTTCTCAGAAAATGTCTGAAAATAAATCAAACACTAAGGATAATATTAAGTCAAAAGCATAAAGCAAACTTAATCAGTTCTCCAATGCTTACCCTGCATAGGCTCCAAGGTCACTTCTTGTAATGTTTATTTGCTGGAAAAGCCCTAATTTGACACCTAAGCATTTTGATAAGAAAATTTAGAATTCAACCTCATTCTTACTTAAAAAAAAAAACATTTAGGAAGTGTTGATTCTATTCCAATAAAAAAACCTGGCATGAAAAGATGTCATTCCCTAGTTTTAACATTCATTGCTACGTAAAATGGTGACACTAGAAAAAAAAACATTCCTGAACATTTACTGAGGTGTCATTCCACTGCGGCAAAAGAAACACAGCCTAACAATTGTAAATTAATTGTAAATTAATTGTAAATTACAGCTCCCCTTACCTGAATCCCTTCATAGTAATTCAGAGGGAATGTAATAACCCAGCTACCGCTCATGTTACCATTCCATTGGTATAAATCAAGCACAAAAAACATTTTGATGTTATTTTTCTCACACCAAAGTAAAATGTGTTAAATGAGCATTCTGTAAACCTGAAGTTTGTGTGAGCTGGACTCTTAACTTGGTTGCAGGCTTAACACATTAATTAAACCATGGAACAAATTAGGTTGGAAAAGATAATGGACTGCAACTGCAAACCAAACACTGCCAAGCCCAGCACTAAACCATGTTACATGTCACATCCACAGGTCTTTTAACTGACTCCAGGACTAGAGATTCCACCACTTCCCCGGGCAGCCTGCTCCAATGCCTGACAATATTTCCTAATACCCAGTCTAAACCTCCCCAGCCCATTTTCTCGGCAGCTTGCTACTTTATCTCATTACAACCTTCCTCCAGACGGTTCTAGAGCTGTATGGTCTCCCCCAGGCCTTCTGCAGGCTAAATAACCCCAGCTTCCGAACTGGCTCCAGACCCACACAAGATCTGCCATCCTCCTTTGGACAGACTCCAGTACCTTAAGGCCTGTTTCCTGAGAAGATGCAACAAGTTTAACAAAAGGATACAGACCTCACAGATTTGAACAGGTTGCTTTTATGAGTAGACCTGGAAATGCTACTAAAGAAACCTTTTTAGCAACCCAAGTCACCCAGACCTAGCTACTACAAAGCTCAGACAGGGCCAAAACAAAGAGACCCTTGAAGAGCCTAAAGAGCAGTAGGAAAAGTACATCTGAGCCCAGCTGGAGAAGATGCCTGCCTTGGCTTACACTTATGACTACAGATATCAAAAGAGGAGTTACAAACCATAATAAAAATTTGAGGGCCTAAAAACAGATAAACATTCCCATCTCCTCAGCCACAGGTGCTCAGCCCCACATATTCACATTCCTATCTTACACATCAGGATAATAGTGCAACTCCTTATGACTCACTCCATTTAAGAGCTACTCTGCAGAAAATTGATGACATTTAACAACTCACAGGAGGGAGAGGAACAAACCCTACCTTTCAGTCTGAATCCATTGCTTCCAAAAGGACAAAACCACAAGTTTTGAACATTAACTACTACAGAAACCAAAACACTGGTAAGTCAAGAGTTTTAATACTGCCTCATCTGAGCAAGTGAGAACTCAGCTACCTGGCCACCCTACCTCCTGAGAAAAACAAAATCAGATCTGCCAGTGCATGACAATGCTAGTTAGAAGATGCTATCACCCACAATTTGAGGCAGAGGAACAAGTAAAACACATCTTGTGTCCATTAAGTTCCCTGGATAAACTAAGAAAGCATTTAGACAAATCCTACAACATCTCAGAAGACTCAGAAAACAGACTTATTTGGCTCAGCAGAGGGACCCAAATTCTTACCACAGAGGCAGCAATACTTCAGACAAGTTACTCAGGATCCTAGAAATACAGACCAAAGCACTTCTAACAAGGGTAGCAACTTGAATCTGTGCTTTGTTCNCCTAACAAGGGTAGCATTTAACTGTCGGCATTATTGCAACTTGAATCTGTGCTTTGTTCTAGCTGCTAAGTTCTGGGGTGGGAACAGAAAACAGAATAACCCTAAAACAGGAATGGCAGGGAACCTCACGATCTGTTTAGCAAACTGACACAGTAAAAATACTAATTACACCAACATTTGCAAAATTTTTGCATCTTCTAATGCTGTCCTTTTCAACTCCAAAAAACTGTTTCACAGACACCAATCATTGATGACACATACACTAGACTGGTTCAAAATTTATTTGTCATTCATTTCTTGCACTTGAAGTACTCTTCGATGACATCTTTGGCCTGAGATTCCTTGCCATAGTCCTGTAACACAAAATAACCAATTATTAACATACAGACCCCACCAGAAATTTTACAAACTGTTTTTGACAAGGACAAATGGGATTCTGACACTCTTTGACACAGAATTCCCAAAATTCCACAGAAATAAGCTCAAGCAATTTGCCAGGTTTTCCCTTGTTCTTTAATAAGGCTAATCTAATGGAGCACTATTGTAATTTCATTCAATTGCAATATCCATTGACAGGGATGCAAACAATCTTTTCTGCTTAAAGAAATTTAAGTAAAGTACATGAAAAAGTAACATAACTATGAAAATGCATGAAGAAAGCACTAGTCTTGATTGTGAAGATGTAGCCATCTCTTGGGACCTCAGAGACCACAAAGTCTTCAAGGCTCGTACTGTGGCTTTACTTTGCCAGTGTTATTGTGAAAAAAGCTCCGCAAAACATTTTTAAGTTGAGCGGATACACTGAACTGGCTTTTTGTTCTGAAGCAAGGCTCTCTGTCTCCTAGGTAGGCCTTTCCTTTTAATGATTACCGGCAGGTAGGCATAGATGCTTCGAGGACACAATTAACTCACAAAATGTGCATGAGTGAATAAACATGATAGGAACTATGAAATGGGAAAGCAGCTTAGGATCAATCTCAACAATAAAAATGCTTAAAAACACTTAGAAGCCTTATTTAACACAACCTTCGGTTTAATACTTTCTTTCAGAAGTCAAGAAAAACACATAATTATCAATCTTACTTTGACAACCACACAACTGCAGCCCACCACTTTGCGAGGTTTTCCTTCTCTGTCGATCTTGCAGAGACCCACCCATTCGCCCAGCTTCTTGTTGTCATCAACCTGTGCAGAGCATCACATCACATCACATGAGAACCTGCCACTTCCGGCATCCCCCCCCTTCCCCTGGCTCCAGCCCGGAGGCTGCTGTACTGTCAGAAGCATTGGGTAACGGATGGCTGCTTTCCTCACACGCATCAGCAGAGGGAGCCAAAGTATCATCATCGTACAGCTTGAGCCTGCTGGGAGTCACAGGAATGTTCCTCTAGCCCCCTACACTCCCAGCAATCATTACATTTCTTACTGCACAGGACACCAAATATTTACTGTGCAAAATAACCAATCCCTTGCCATTTTCATCCACCATGTACTGGTTTTGTACTGTGGAAATACGGCAATCACACAGAACCAGAACAATCTGCTGCTAAGGGAATTCTGACTCCGTAAATACACAGAATTACAGCAGTGCTCTAAAGGTTCAGCTCTCTACATCCTGAAATAAGCAGCATAACAGTTAACTCGTCTCAAGCTGACACTCACCTTTATTAAGTTGATCTGATGTTCTGCACAGAGTGCTTCAACTAATTTTACATATGTGGGTTCATCGCAGTTTGAAGCCAGAACACAGAGATGGGCTTGGCGTCTAAAAAAAATGAGAACTGACAGATGTTACCTCAGACACTGAAATTTCTTGATAATCAAAACCAAAAATAATTGAATTCAGCACATGCATTTCTAGAGAACCACTTCCTAAGTTTAAACTTTTGGTTATGAGACACTGTAAGCTTTTGAAATACTAAATATACTTTTGGTGTGATTAGTTACTTTTAAATTTATCATATATATATTACAGGCTATTCATACACTGTTAGCTTTATCCTTAGATTCTATTCCTGTTTTGAAAGCTTCTAAAAATCCCACTAAATATAAAGTCTCAGCCACTGGAAAAAGGTTTGATGACTGGATAAACAACAGATCCTCTACAGACTGTCATTGTTACAAAGCAAGTTACAAGTAATTTTTTCTTTTTTTACCACGGATTATATTTAACATTAGAATTGTAATTACTAAAAGCTTGAATTTCTGTGTCAAGGTGTTGTAAGTTCTTCAGAACAATCTTTTCTACTTACGTTTAGAGAAGCTGCTATGACAGGGCCTCAATTCTAATTAGGATCTTTGTTTACTGTGGTACAATGTTAAGATACCAAAGGGATACCTGACAACAGAGAGAGCTCAGTAGGTCTTCTATGCTTAACCTAATGCAACTTGAAGTCTGCAAACAAAGTCAGTTTTCCCTAAAAAGATCTGCTCCACCGGAATGCCAGAAAAGTTTCCAAGCAAGAACCATCATACACAAATGTGTACAAACCTCACACATGCATCATCCTTTTAACACACAGCTTTTATGAAGCTGCAGCTGAACTCAGCAGAACTCACGCAAACCAGCCGTCAGTCACCTCCAGCTGAATTTCTCTACCCTTCTTTAGCACCTTGTCCTGCAGGTTTCCGCATACAGGTTTGTCAGACAGCAGTTATCACTCAGAACGAGTGAAGGGGTATCCGACCAAAGTCATCATCCAAACACTGCAGCTTTCCACTTAAGCAGATTTTTCTTGCAAGGCAAGTATGGATTTGCACATAAAACACACACAAGTGTGTATGTGTACCTATACACAGATATACTTTGCCCTACAAAAAACCATGATTACTTAATGACTGGCACAGAAATTTAATATTGTTTCGATATTGCACCTTGACAAATGATTTACTGTTATGACATACCAAAAAAAGACAGCAGAACAAGTACAAGAAGGCTATGAATGTAAGGCTTTTTCATAAAAACTAAAGTAACTCTTCCAGGAAAAGTCTGAAATGCGTATTAACCCAATTAAAACATTATAAAGTCTCCAGAATACTTTATTACTTGTTCAAACATAAGGTTCTTGAGGCTCAGATTTTCATAGCTACATACAGAAAGCACCATTTATTTTTTTCACAAAATCCACACGAACACTCGCTGGCACTGGGGCCACAAACTGACAGCACATAATACACCAGATGCTGCTGTTCTTGAACCCTCGAGTTTAGTTTCTGTAATTTAAGATTCCACTTTGAGGCCCCAAACCAAAGGTTACAGAAGATAAAAATTACCGGCAGAAAACTATTGTCTTGCGTAAGTCTTAAGCTGAACACCTGGACAAAAGGGCCACTGCAGGTGTTCAACATACCTCATCACAAGGTCTCACCCAGTTCTACTATTTACAGCAGAGAAACGGGTGACACCACACTTACTTGTCCAAGGCTTTGGCTGCTTCACGGATACCGCGAGCAAGGCCATCATGGATAAGTGCGGTCTTCAGCACTTCTTGCAGAGCGGTGTTAACGTCCATTACACCTCCAGCAGTAATGCTAAAGAGAAGACACACAATGTTCTCATCGTGCCAGCAACGTTTAATTAAAAGCAAAAGCTTCCCGTTCACCTGCAAGCATCCGGCCATCAAAAAAAGTGTAGAAAAAGGCAAGTTAAAAATCTAAGCCAAAGTAAGAACCGACGAAAGACGAAGTTGAAAGAGGCTAAGGCATTAAATCCCCCTGGCGAGCCACCGGGCCATGCCGCCTCCACGCTCCTTCAGGGAGGAGAGGACGCCATGTGCACAGCGGCCCTGCCAGGCGGATCCTGCGCCCATCTCCCGGCCTGCAGGAAGCACGCGGCAGCACCGCGCCGGAGCCTGCACACACGGCACAGCCAGAGCTCCCAAGCCTGACGCGCAACGGAGCGACGCGGCCCCTCCGCCCGCCACCCCCGACGGCCCCGGCCCTG
>VXBU01008271.1:1141152-1196881 GCA_013400315.1 Bombycilla garrulus
CCGCCTGGGTTCCTACTGCAAATACAGACACAGGCCGCCCCGGTGAGCGGCGCCGGCCGCCCCGGGGCCCCTGCCCGGCCCGCTCCCGCCGCNCGTACACTCACCCGACCCCGCCGCGCGCCGCCGCACAGAGAGGGGGCGGGCCCGCCGCCGCGCGCTCTTATACCGCCACAGGACCCCGGCCTGCGCGCGCGCCGGGGCTGTCCGCCGCGGTGCCTGATCTACGGCTGGCGCGCGCCGTGTCCGTGGGGGATTTGTGTATGTTTGGAACCAGGAGCTGGGAAGTGGTTTGAAACAGAAATTAAAGGGTGAAACTGAATAGCTGCAAGCAGTAAATGCAAATTGGCTTTGTCCAACAATTGCTCTATGGGATATACCTCTGCTGTTGTCAATGACTGACCCCAGCAGTCACAGCAGAGGCCCTTCCTCAATGAGGATTAAATAAAGCCTCACAAGAAAGTCGGTTTCCTATTTTTCAGGGAAAGAATGGTGCAGTTTAAGTCTCTGAAAGAAAACTATCACCCAAGAGGTGCCATAAAAAGGAAAATTGTTCTTTTAATGGAAAAAAACACTTTTAAGTGCTTAAAGTATCCATTTGATTTGGGCGGGCATCCTCTGGGGGGAAAACCAACTGTGACAGCTGGACAGGAGTCACCTATGGGTGGGTCACCAGCCAGGAGTCACCTGGGCTGCTTCCCCAGAGCAGGAGGTTCACCTGGTGCTGCCAAAGCGGTCTGGCCTCACCTGGTACACTTCCTGTGTCGCTGGTGGCCAGGAGATGGGGAGCATGGGGAAAACACCCAAATTCCCCTCTCTGCCAGCAGGTCACAACACTGAGCTGTAGATTGGAAACCTCCTAAGTGCCACTGCTCACCCCCGTTCTTATCACACACACACAGGTGATGCAGCTGATGGCGAGTGCAACATGTTCCTTGCTTGGGTGCTGTCAGTCTGACACGGGGCTTTGTCCATCCCAGCTGCTACAGACTGGATGAGTTGACTATTGGGTACTCTGCATGTCACCATCTTTGTAAAAAGTACGTAATGACAAAATGTAAGAAAAATAGGTAACAAATATCTATAGCCATGGTTTGTGGCAAGTGCAATCAAACACATTTGTCACCAGTGTTGTCAGCCACCTTTTCCACAATATGTTCTTCCTTGGTCTTCCTCGTGTTGCTAAGCAATAGGATGTAAGCTAAATACAGGTAGGGAAGAGATGCTGTGCACAAAGCAACTCACTGGAGCTGGCCAGGGCAGAGGAGGACAAAGGGGAAAAGTGGAACCTGCTAGGCTGTCTCGGAGCCACCCCACATGCCCCCAGCTCAGGCAGCAGAGCCTTTCAGAGCCTGCCCGGGGGAAAAGCCTGGCTGGGGGCTGCAGCGCTTCCAGGCTCCAGCTGTGAGACACAGCTCATGTCAACTCTGAGGCACTCACATACATTTACACTACAGAGATCTAGAAAGGGCAGAAGCCAAGCTCTGCGCAAGTCATGGAGAGAGAAGCACAGTGCAGTGTCCTCTCCCTGCAAGCTGAGCTACCAAGGACAGAGTGAGTAGGAACAACACTGCCCACTGCTAACACGGGCAGCCTCTGAGATGCGTTTGGCACCTACAATGCTGCCATATATTGCTTGAAACTCTGAACTGCAGCTCCTGTTGCAATATCCCAGTGTGTTGCAACCACTGAAGTCCCATACAGATATTCTAATTCAGCAGCTCCTGTGAGACATGGTCCTGACTTCTTCCCTCCTTCCTCCACAAGAAGTGGGAACATGTAATTTCCTTTGTATTGCTCAGAAAGCATGCAAGCACACACTGCTGACTTTTTTCCCATCTCTTCGGGGGAGAATGTTTTTCCCTATATCCACCCATCTTCTTGTGCCCTTGAAAAGCCCCAAAGGCACTTAATCTATACAGTAGTTTTTGTACGGAGTGGAACAATATACCATTATCTCCCCTAAAGGTCTTGAAAGGATAAGAAGTCCGTATGCAGCCTAAGACACATCAGAATCTCTAGGAAGTGCTATATACGTTCAGATCAGGAGGTGGAAGTATACACATCTGAAAGCTTTGTATTACAGCAAAAATTATAATAACAGTCAAAACATAGTCTAATACTCTAGCAGCAGAACACTAAAAAGCAGTTTTCCTAGAATAGTTGCAAGAAAACAAGGCTGTTCTGAGATAAAAGTTATATATGTGTGGGAGGATGTTTTCACTGGCACTGAACTCTGTGTGGAAGTGCTGGTATAGCCTAGTAGGAGTTTGTTATTTTTGTCTAATAACTAATCAAATTGTGTGATTCTGTTGGAAGATGCGCTTCATTGCACAGTGTGAGGTCAGCATTCATGTGGGTGTTCTGCATGCTGTTGGTACTACTCCACCTGCTCCACCTTTCTGTCCATTTTCCTAGTAGTAGCTAGTTTCTTAAGCTCTGCATTTTCCCTCAGAGTTATGTTCACTGAGCACCCTGCAGTTCAAATGCTGGCATGGGGAATGACATGTTTAGCCAAGGATTGCAGTCTGGGGCTGAAAGTACTTCTAGTGCACTTGAGGCTGGGTGAGTGGTGTAAAGAGAGTGCTAGAAAATGAGGAGCTGCCAGATGCAGGGCAAGAGCCTACCTGGGTTCTAAAGGGCTGTGGTGTCAGTGCAGACGCTGATATTCAGCTTTGCTGAGCTGCTAGCTACAGAAGAGGAACTTGGTCCTCTCAAAACCTGGTTATATTACAAACGGTGAAACATGCTACCTATAAACTTGGATTTGGGGAGAGGAAGACAAGCTACTGCCATATGGCATTCAAGAATTTTGACTTTCTCCAGCCTGCTGTTCTGAGTGATCCATTTGGACTCGCCATTTTGCTGCATATATTTAAAAATCCTTTGATTATAGCTACTAACCTTTCTGCTTGCCATTCAGTTCCCTGACTCTCCCTAACTGTCTCCCTTTTCAGACTGCCAGCCCTCCTTTCTTTTTCCACTCTGATCAAAATGGAAACTGAACTTGGCGACATTTTCAGAAGAGCAGTACTGCAGTGAGGCTATAATGGTTCACTCTTGTCTCAGCCATCCTCTTCCTGTTCCTTTTCCCCAATATCTCTCCTCGTCTCATGCTCTGGTAACATTTATCTTTCCCTTGTACTCACCCCGGCAACCACAACCCATATTTTCTTCAAAATGTCAGACTTCAGGGGTAGTTTAAGTGCCATATTGTAAACTGTGGAGATTCAGGAACTGAGTAATGAGCAGTTTAGACAGTGGCACAGTGTGGTGAGTTAGCCACATAGGCAGATGAAAGTATCAGGTATTGCAAACTCCCAGGAGAGGTCCATGACACTGCTGAACTCCAAACAATAAGTTCTGAATTCAGTTTTGAACAATCCTTGCAAAAACTTACTTTCATTTCACATCTGTATCTAGAAATACAAAATACAGGCATATGCAATAAATAAATGTCATAGGATAGAATTGTTTCATTTTCCTTGCAAAACAGAAATGATTTCTCAGTCTTGTGGAAAATCAAGTTGGAAGCCTTCTTGTTCTATATCCTCAGAAGTTCTGCTCACCAGCCCAGAGGCGAAGAGGTGTGTATTTACAAGTGCCTCCAGATGTAGAAAAGAACAGCCACCCACATGTAAGAGATGTCTGTGTCAAATTTCAAGTGCTTGGAGAAATTATGGAGAGATCGTTCTGGAGTTTCAGAGAGAGGACAAGCTATGGTATTTCAATACCAATTCAAAATCAACTAAGGCCTTGATTCACGATAACTGAACAAAACAGTTTGCTGGTTTCTGTTGCCTTCCACAGATTTTGCATGAGACACTAAAAGGATGTGGTTATCATGTGGTCACATTAGAGTAATTTTAAACTATTTCGAATAGCATTTGTGCAGCTGCAGACAAGAAAAAAATAATATGATGTAAATGTGCACTAAGGATTTTCTTGATAGCAATGCAAGTCTTTCTAAGATCTCTACAACTATACAGAGCAATAATAAGGAATATGTATTCCCACATGGGCTGAGCATTTCAGAATGTCCTGGATATCCATGAAGGAAGCAACTTTTAATGCAATTGTCCTTCATATGTTTTTACCTTGTGGACATAAGCCATGAATTTGACTCTATGTCTATAGAGAACTAGTGCTCTAAGCCTTGAATTCTATATACAATTTGGGATCTGAAAGAAAAAAATGCATGTTATTAAAGTTGTTGCAGGTGTGACATAAGCAAGAAAGGCTTGTATGCTTTTAATATATATATATATTTAATTGGACTTGATAAACTGTTGTAATAGGCTGGTAACAGGTACCTGGTTCAAAGACTAGCAAGTATTTGTAGCAGTTCTGGTTATGGCTGGGGTAGTGTTATTTGTNTTGATAACGCAAGGATGTTCTCATTTCTGCTGAGCAGTGTTTGCACTGAGCATTGTTTGCACAGAGCCAAGGCCTTTTCTGCTTCTCAGTGAGAAAGCTGGGCGTGCACAAGGAGCTGGGAGGAGAATCAACCAGGACAGCTGACCCCAACTGACCACAGGGATATGCCACACTATATGGTGTCATGTTCACCATATGTAGAGTTGGGGGAAGAAGAAGAAAATGAGGGACATCTGGAGTGATGGCATTTGTCTTCCCAAGTAATAGTTACATGTGATGAAGCCCTGCTTTCCTGGAGATTGCTGAACACCTGCCTGCCCATGGGAACTGGTGAAGAAATTCCTTTTGCTTTGCTTGCATGCATGGCTATTCCTACACCAGTTAAACTGTCTTTATCTCAACACATAGGTTTTGTAACTTTTGCTCTTCTGATTATTTTCCTGATCCCACTGGGAGGGAGTGAATGAGAGGATGACTGGGGCTGAGTTGCTGGCTAGTGTTAAAACACAATGATAGCTTACTAAGAATATGTGAAGAATTAACCAACATGTTCTATCAACAGGTTTCTTTTGGCAATAATGAGCAATGCATAAGCAAGGACATTCATAGCCATTTTCATTGTTGGAGTCACGTATCACTGCTCCTTCCCACAGTTCAGTCATCTGTGTGTCGCTGTAGGACACGAAAGAACACAGACACACACCGCAGCTCAGGTGATGAGAAGAGAGGAGAAGAGCATTTATTTTTTCTGACTCCAGTATTTATAGTTTTCCAAAAGTGACAGTGGATTGGACGGTGGCAGTGCCACCTCTCCAAAGACACTGGACAGACAAACAGTCCATCAATTTTTCTCCTCCTCTATGAAGGAATGCAAAAACAGTGAGCTGTTTACAGAAAGTGTGTGAGAAAGTTCTTCACAAATATGTAAATATCAGAAGGCTTAGGAAGTCTTACAAAAATCAGGGCGACAATCTGTGCACACTGACTTTGTGGAAATCTGACTCTATAGGCTTTGTTGGGTTACTCATATGTAATTGTTAACAAAAGGAGGATTGGGATTTGAAAGTAGTTGGAAGCTGTGGAATTAAGAGTCTAGACTAGAAAGGACAAGTAGTTGGAATAAGAACTATTTCATCTCCTGAAGATAATTGACTGCATCTCCAGCCATAAAAATGAATGCTTTATTCTCTTGCCACAATTTTATTCTTTGTCTATAAGCTTCTCTTATTCACTATATTTGTGTGTCATACTTTGAATATATCATGCTTTTGTTATTATCCTTTTGTGAACTCATGATGACTTGCACATGCTCTTCCGTTTTTGTTGGGGGGGGGTTCTGCTTGGTTGGGGTTTTTGTGGAGGGGGTAAGGCTGCTCAAGAGGCAATATCTATGGAAAGGACTTATGTTTATGTAATTTTCTGGAGGCAGACAGAAAAAGCTCAAGGTAGTTCTTAGGGACTTCTCAACAGCCGTAATATATGCCACACAAAATATATTCTCAAAGTAGGCTTCAGCAAAGGAACATGTTGCTGTTTTTCTTTGTGGCTGCTAAAAAGCTTTTAAGTTTCCGAATCTTGTGGTAAGAAAGTGGTTCTGCTTTTTTCCTGTCATGTAGAATGTGAGATTCTAAAGTTAGGTACATAGCAACATTTGTTCTGAAATATCATTTTCAAGTATCTTAATATTGTAACTGGTGACTACATGGAACACTGATAGCTTAGTTAAAATAGTGTTTTTAAAATGTAGTAACTGTTTTTTCTCTCCAAGCAATAGGTGGCCTGTCTCATATTATGGTTGGAGGTTATCCTCAGCTCACACCTCATCTCCTTCCACACTTTCCCACCCTCCGGATAGGACCTCGTGCTGATTATACCACCTCTTCCTCATCTCCAGCTTGAATATACTACTGGCCAATTTACAGCTATTAATTCTTACAGCAACGTTGTCGTTAAGCCCTTGTGACACGAATCATGCAACTGGCTGATGGCTGTGCACTAATCCGCGATCTTGCTCGGTCTCCCAATCTTAACGGTGTATGGCGGCGAATGCCCCGAGCCAGGTGTGCATGCCCTGGGCCATGTGTGCAGCGTACCCCGGCAGGTTTCCACGGGCGCTCGGCAAGCCCGGTGCTCTGCCGGCCGGCGCAGGCAGTCCCGGCGGCGGCTGTGGGCCGACGGCCGCTCCCGCAGGCCGGGCATGCTCAGTGCCGGCGGCCGGGCTGGCGCTGGCGCCGGTGCTCGCTGAGCCCGCGGCCGCTGGCACACGGGCGGCGGGAGACNCCCGGGCCGGGGACAGCGGCTGTCCCGCGGACTGCGGCCGGGCCGGGAGCGGGAGCGCAGGGAGCGGGATGGGTCTCTGGCCGGGGCTGTGCCGCTGAGGCGCACGGCGCGGGCCGGGCCGGAGCGCGGCCGGGAGCTCCGGTGCAGCTCCGGCTGCCGGCACCTGCACCGCGGCCAGGTCTGCGCTCCTGCATGGGGCAAAAGGCAGCACGGCTCCACTCCGTTCTCAGAGCCGGGAGAGTATAAGTCTTGTGTGGATTTTAATTTTCCAACTTGATTTTTCAGTTGTTCTCCTCTGTCAGCTTGTAATAGTTTGTTATTTTTATTTGGCATTTTTAGATGATGGCGTGTCAGAAGCAGTTGGTGAGGAATCAAGACGGCTTACCAGAGAACAGCTTTTTACAATAGTTGCAGCAGCTTCTGTAAATTTCAGTTCAATGATGTGCTACTCAATCCTGGGACCCTTTTTCCCTTCAGAGGTAAACTAACAACTTAGTCAGCTACTCTCTACATTACTTTTTTGCGTGTTGAAACTTTTAGAAATGTCTTCAACTCCATGGGACATTTATGACTGGCTGTAAGCTCTGAGTTAAGACTTTTCAGTTGTAGGAATTCAGTGATAGCATGATGCTGGTGTAGCTACAGTGCATAAAATGGTGACTTGGATCTTGTCCATGGATTAATCTTCCCTGTGACTGCAGAGGAGACAGCAAACTAATGAAACGAGATAGAAGTCAAAGTGGATTCTTGGAGAAGTGAAATAATTTTTTGCTCAGTGTTGCATAGTAATTTTATGGAGCTGAGATTAAAAACTCTGCCAATGTCCTGACTTGAATTTCTGTGCCTGAGCCACTCAATGACTTTTTATTTATAGCTTCCTCTGTTAACTCATTATTAACTGTGCTAACTTCCTGACCTAGGAAGGGGGAAAAAACAATACCTCTGCTTATGTTGAATGAATACAGTGTTTAAATATAGGATGAAAAAGATGGTCATGGTGCCTTTGCAGCAGAAGTCCATTTCTCTCATGACCAATTGTTGTCAAGTATTTACAAAGAAGTACTTTTTGTCTCAGGTATTCACAAATAAATATTCTTTTTCTCTAAATATTTCTCTGTACTGCTTGTGCAGAAGTGAGTCTATTTGGCCAGCTAAATAAGTAAAAAATTGCCTGGTGGTTGTTACGGGGTCACAATGAAGCTAACAGATATCTCTGTTTACTGCCCTCTCACTGTGCAAGGGATCAAAGTTTTGTAGCTAGTGCCCTTGCACGCCAGTTGAACCCACCTGTATATAGTCTGGCTTCCTGTTCAGCAAATTACACAAGGTTTCCATTCACTGACAAATTAGCATTGCCTTTCCCTTGATGACATATTAGAAGTGCAACATGTCTTTAAGTTGTACTGTTACCTTATGAGTCCCTACTGCCTTTGAGAAAATAAATTGCTTTCTAGCTTCATTAATAGACAATTAAAAAGATTTAAATGTGCAAGGCGTGAATGTTATTCACCTCAAGAATTTGACTGTGTCTTTACATGATTGTGATCTTTTTTTGCAGGCAGAAAAAAAAGGTGCCAGTAACACAATTGTTGGCCTGATTTTTGGATGTTTTGCTTTGTTCAATTTCTTGGCTTCTTTAATATTGGGAAATTATGTAAGTATAATTGAAGCTGTAACTTTTTTCTGTGATGACACAGGTTGGTACATGAAGACAGTTCTGCAAGCCTGAGAAAAGAGATGTCTCTTTGGTAGTGCTCATGCAATTTTCTGTCTGCAGTAGCTGGAGCCTGACCAGTCAGTCTGAATGTGATCTAAATCTTGTCAGTAGTCTTCTGTTGTTCCTGAGAGTAGTATAGGGCAACGGACATGTAACTGTTTGGTTTCTGTAGTTAACTGTTTGCTTTAGAGTCATCTGATGATCAATTCTGCTTTCTGTGACCTCCTTTCTCCTATTCCTCCCCACCATTTTATTTGTTGCACTTACTTATATATTCTGTTTGTCTTTGGCAATATTCTTAAGATGTTTTGGTTTTGTTTTGTTTTCGCTTTAGTTAGCTGCACCTCTTCTTCTTTTCTGGTATGTTGTCTTTTTTTTTTTTTTTTAATATTTGCTCCTGTTATGACTCTGCTGCTTAACTTAGTTTCCCTTTCAACTTCATTCTATAGTAATATGAGAGAAATGTCTCTAGTTCTTGTAACTTGAGCTTTCCCACAGATTCAGGATTTTTCTCAAGTTGAGGAAATCCCAAATAAATTATATAAATGTTTGTTGTCTATGTGCTGGAACACTGCTGTCTATGCATTATTTGCTAGGGCTGCTCAGGATCATTCCCTAAGATGGGGCTGCAGAGTCAAAATCTGTCTTTGGCTGGACAGCCTCTTTGCTGACCATGTGCTGAGTGTTTTTCTCTGGTGCTGAGGTGACTCATAAAGTGTCACCTAAGTGCCATTACTAAGTCCAAGTCTTGATGCCTGTACTTTATAGGGGAGAGAGTGAGTGTGCCATCCTCACTGCAGACAGCTGAAGTGAGCATCAATAGACCTGGACGATGCAGCAATCAGTGAAACTCAGCAAAATATGGGCCTTAATAATAATGGCTGAAAGGCAGGGACTTTGTTCAGGCCTGAACAAAAAAGGAGCCTGAAATACGTACTGTCCTTAGGGGAATTGCAGCATGGAATTAGAAGCTCAGCTGTACGTTGTTGCAGGATTGATTTTGCTTTATGGTATGGCTCCTGTCATCCTTCATTCTGTTGAGAGAGTCTGAAATGAAGAAAGGTGGGCTTCTTCCCTGTTGATGGATGGGGAGGCCTGAAGGTACCATGATTCCCATGCCAAGGCTTTGTGCTATTAAGGGTTGTCATAAATTTACGTAAAAATCAGCTTGCATTGGCTTTCACTAGCCACGTGGTGGGTATTGCTGGCCTTGCCTCAGTGATAGTGCTGGAGGGGAGGTTTGGAAACAAACTTTCTGCTTGTTTATGAGGAATGCTGTTGTAAACCTGCTGCTCTGCAGAAGCTGCAACATGCTGCTGTGAAATAGTTAACTGGAGCATTGTCTTACCTTTCTAAAACTGGGTTAAGTTACTTAACTGTTCAGAGTATTTTTAGGTTCATTATTGAATGAAGGCACACCAGCAGAAGCAATGTTTCCCAATTTTTTAACTACAGATGCTATAAAGTTCCCATAATTTTTTGATTTCTTCACAGTAACTTATGTTGAATTTTTTTGATCTTTCCTTGAAATACTAACATGTAAAAATGGTATTTAATTTACAGATTTCACAAATTGGAGCAAAATTCATGTTGGTGGCAGGGATGTTTGTTTCAGGATGCGTGACCATTCTGTTTGGGTAAGTAATTTCTGTTGCTTGGTTTTGTTGCATTTGTCTTCTGATCATTTTCATCCATGTGCAAAGATGGACACAAAAGAAAAGTAGAAACTCTTCGGCATCTTTTGTGTGTTGGTTAGGTCATCTAACTTCTTGCATCTTTAATTTTTATCTACCTCTTGTAAAGCAGAATGAATACTTATCCCTTTCACTGGGTTTCAGAATCTGTTTACTACTTTGAAAGCAGAGGAGGTAGGTTTTCTCTATTTAAGTAGTAGTTCATAGATGGTAAGAAGCCTGTCAAAGTGCAGCAATAAGAAAACTATTTCTGCGTAATTTTTAATTGGTTTTTTTCTTTAAAATATTGAGCTTAAATGGAAAGCTTTGCCTGGCAGGTGGAGAGGCTAAGTCACTAATTTTAGCAAAACAAATGCTTTATTAACAATGAAGGAATCTTTTATTATTAGTCACATTGAATCAGACTTCTTGCACAGGTGCTTGGAAAAGCTGTGAAATACAACAATACTGGCATTGGAGTTTTTCACAGGTTATGGTTTTCATGCTCTTTTCACTGCCAAGCAAAAAGGAAAAGGAGAAAGCTGCCAGAAGTAGTTTGGTAGAGTTGGAATGATTTCCCTGATGTGGTTCAAAGATAAGTGGTAATAGAAAGCATTGACTGTCTTGTAGCTGTGTCTTAATGAGCAAGAAATTATGCTCTAGGGCCTTTAGTAGATGGCTTCTTCCATCCTGAGAGAGGTCCAATTTATTGTTGGGATTTTTCTTTTCCAGAATGCTTGACAAGGTGCCAAGCGGACCAATGTTCATCACTTTCTGCTTTTTAGTAAGAGCACTGGATGCAATAGGCTTTGCAGCAGCATATACAGCATCGTTCTCAATCCTTACAAAGGCATTTCCCACTAATATAGCTACTGTCCTGGTAAGTTCAGAAAGCAGTGTTACAGCTGAGCAACAGCAATATGAAAATTGCCAGTGGGCAGCCTGAAATCAGCAGGAGAAAATCTGTTGTCTCATATGCAGGCTTATTTGAAATCATAACATAATGTTTTGTTTGTAGTCTAGAATCACAGTCCTAGAATGAGTTTAGACCTTAGCATAACTCTGGTTAGATATAAATTAAGAGGTATATATTAGTTGCTTGTGCTTTGAAGACAGCTGACCATTATTGGCAGTAGTTATCTCTTCAGTGAAAATCAAGACAAAATACTAATAAAATACTAGTACAGCTTTTAGTGACTACTTTTACCTGGATAGTAAAGATCCATGTGAATCAGTTAAAAAATGGTAGATTAAATCAAATGGTGTTGATTTAAATGACCAAAAGATGCAAAACTGAAACAATTTTGGCTTAATTTTTCTAATCTGTTGATAAAAGTTATGTATGAAAAGATGAGAGCTAGAATTTCTTGAAATCTGGAGGGCAGTATTTCTGATCATTATTAATTCATTTCAACCAGAGAGTACCTTTTTTGAGTTAGGGTTATAAGGTGTTAAGGAAAAGTTTTGTGTAATAAAATGCTGCTTTCTCTGTCTATTTTTCAATACATTCTGGTTTTCAGTTCAAATATGTTCTGTCAAAATAAGTGGGTTGAATTTTAATGAGTGAACAAATGTTGAGAACTTACTTAAGAACATTAAATAAAATTAGAAAAGTTTCTGCTTTTATTAATGTTGTTAAGCTGCTTAATTACTACTATAAATAAACATATATTTATAAGAATATGTTTTTCTAACTAGAAAAAACTTGCTAAGTTGTATCAGCAATGATTAGCTGAGCTTTTAATTGGAGAGCAATTTATATATTGTAATCATGTTTTGGATTTATTTAGTCAATAAGGTTAAGGTTTCCTGTTTGCAAATTTTAAAACATAATTTAAATAGGTAAATAGGGACTTTGTTACCCATTTAATAATCAGAATTAAAAAGAAAATAAATTCTGTTATGATTTTATGACAGCACAGTAACAATGATGCATGGCTGAAAATGGTATGTGGTGGTGAAAGTCATCTCAAGACCAGAATCAAAAATGCTACACAGCTATGGCTTGGTCCTTACCTTTGTTTAAAATCTGGAAAGGGTGCTGTAAAAGGACAGATGACATCTAAGTGTTTCTTTTTTTTACCATACTGTGTGGTCTAGTGTCTTGTTCTGCTTGAGAATAAAACCTCTTCATATTTATTTATGTGGATTTAGTGTCCTTAAAGGGACATGAAGGAGAGTTCTTGTTGCTGTGAGCTCTGAGGCAGGAGGCAGAAGAAAGAGCTGATTGTTTGAGCAAAATGCATCCTAGGGTAAAACTGAAGCCTGAAAGAGTGGATGAGACTTCTTTAGCCCTGCTCTCTATTGTCCTCCTTGATAGTGGTAGATGCTGAAAAGCACCTTTCCTCTACTTACCATTTTGGTACCAGTTTTCAGCCTTCCTTTTACCTGTTGGGTACCCTAGAGGGTATATGGGGAAGTTATTAAATATAGGCACATTAACCTTGTTAAGTGGGAAGTTCAGCATCTGCCAGCTGATCCCTCTGTGGGAAGAGATATGGACTTCAGAACATAAGCAGTCTCATTTCTCTTTCAGCATCAGGTTTATCTTAGCCTCTGATCTGTACTACTGCAATGTCTCAGGTATCCCCCATGCCCTCCCCGCTTCATTAATTTAGAAGGGCTAAATGATGTATAGCCCCAAATAATGTAAATTGTTTGAACCAAAATCTCACAAATCAAATATTTTTTTATGATTTCACAAAAGTGAAAGCATCATCTGGATGCAGTGATGTTAATGGCCATTCCACATAGTCATGGTTTTTCAGAATGTCTCAAATCTATCTGAAAATTTTGGAACTCACTAGTCATATGTCGTTATTAGTTATTTTCTTTACTAGGAAAGAAAAAGGTTGCAACTCTAGACTGACCTAAGGTAAAGAATTTGGCTTTTGCTGACTCTTCCTGTTTTCAGGACATTGGACTACTCTTACTTATATCAGTAAAATTAAAGATGAGGATGATTCCCTGGAGTATTTTTCTGGGTTCTGGAAGTTATCAAAACTTTCATCTGTAAGCAGTTATTACCACCACTTCTTACTGGTGGTCTAAGCATTGATTAATAAAGTGTTGAGGCAAGTGTTAACAGTGGTGACTATGACATTGTAGCACAAGATGTATCTGTATTACTGTCCTTTTACAAATTAGTATCTTATGCCAGATAATTAAGAAGATGCCTGATTATTAAATTATATCTAAAACAGTCTGAGTTGTCCCCATTGCTGTTTCATTATTTTTTCCTACCTCTAGGGAGTGAGTCCAAACAGTTGTTCATGAAGAGAAAGCTTTAACTTGACACATGTACTTCATCCCATGAGATAAAGACCCAACTGAGTAGGTTTGTTTAGGTCCTGTCCCTCAGGCTGGAGTGTAATGGGAGGTGGGAGAGGTAATCCCTTCAGCCTGAGTTGTCCTGTGGATGCTTTCTGCCACTGGAGCATTTGCCTTGCACAAAACTGAGATCTATTAGGTGACAGCAGAGTTGTGAATGCTGCAGCACAGGTGGTTCCCTGTAGTGAAGCAAAAGAGGTCATGGCTGTCACACACATAACTGTGGAATTCCTTTTCTTATCCCACCCTATAAAGGTCACTACTAGCTCTTGTTCTAGTGATGCAGTGTCTTGCTTTTCACTACCCTGGACATGTTGTGTTGCTCCTCAGACACATGGCTTGCTTTGTATTGTTGCATTGTGTCTTCTCAACATACTGACTTCCCTTCTGCTTGCTTTCTCATCCTTTAGGGAAGCCTTGAAATTTTTTCAGGACTCGGACTGGTGCTGGGTCCACCTTTGGGTGGCTTTTTGTATCAATCATTTGGTTATGAGATCCCTTTCACTGCGCTGGGGTGCATAGTGTTGGCTTTGGTGCCTGTGAATATGTGCATATTGCCAAAATATGGTAAGCATTCTTCTACCTCCTTCCTTCACTCACCTGAACTTCTCATGTACTTAAGTGTCTTTAAAAAAGTGTCAGTTCCTGGAGTCTATTCCAAGTCAGAGTGCAAAACTCCAGCTGAATTAGCTGATCGTCTTGATCAGGCCCATGTTTAATGCTACAAAAATTCATGAGATGGCCTGGAATTAATGGAACTCCTCATGCCCATTCTGCAAACACTAGAACTCTGTGTGGAAGTGAGCTGAGATATATTTTTTGTTTTCTTTTGTCTTAAATTTAGGGCTTGTAAAGGATCAGTTGTGTCAGCCTCCTATATGTTTGTCATTGCAGCTAGTTGAAGAAAAACTTGAGACAGATTTTGCCTAAAACAGGAGAACTCAACATGTTTGAGGAGTTAAGAGTGGAGGGGAAAACTAATTATAGGGAGAAAAAAAAGTGTTTATTTGTACTGAACAATGCAGGATCTGGTTAACAAGAAAGAATGTTAAAGTTAATAAAGGAGGGGTTTAATGAAGTGGTGGAGGTCATATAAATTTATTAAATTTTAGATGATCCTGCTTGGCCAGAAGACTAGCTTAAAGATAAGTCCTCACACAAGACTGTAATTGTGAGGTTACAGTTGTTATTTTTTCTAGAGGAAAAAAAAAGCTAGTAACTTTGAAATGCTATTTTTTTTTTTTATCCTTTAATATGAAAACCAGGGAGAATAACTTCAAGTGTATTGGCTTTTACAAGAAACTTATAATGATTAACCACGTGTTGCTAATGCAGACTTTGCCCCCCAATATCCTCAAGCTGTGAAATTGTCTTTTTATCACTGCCAATTTGGAAGTATCTTACATAAATTTTAGCTCTGAGCTGGTGGATGCTAATGCTTGAACTTTTAGCTCTTTGTATACTTTGGGACCACATTCAGGTATTACAGGAGAAATACCATCAGGAGGAGGTGTTAAAATTCCCACATAACCATCTGAAAGAAGTTTCCTGGAGTACAAATTGGACATGTTGGAGTTCAATTAGTTGCTTAAAAACTCGGATGGATCTCAATTAATAAATAGCAATCTTTTTATCTTACTCTCAAAGCATGTTTTTATTATTGGGTATG
Source organism: Bombycilla garrulus (assembly GCA_013400315.1). Classification (NCBI taxonomy): domain Eukaryota; kingdom Metazoa; phylum Chordata; class Aves; order Passeriformes; family Bombycillidae; genus Bombycilla; species Bombycilla garrulus. The sequence goes on from VXBU01008271.1 coordinate 1,156,196, forward strand.
AATTGTTCATATATGCATTCATGTATCAAGCTGAGACATATCCATGAGTATTTCACTGTATAATTGCTTGTAGAGAAGCAGATACTTTTTTCACATAATTGGAGTATTACATGCTATAGTTCTTTTCAAGTTGGGGATTTGCAGTGTTGGAATCTAAATTGTATACTTTCTTCATCTATCAGATTTTGATTTTTACTGTAGAAATAGTTTAGCACCTAATGATCAGCTATTGACTTTCATCTGTTGTGCAACAGGAGTAAGAGGACAAAAAAAGGGGAAATACTGTTTCTTTTCTAAAGCAAGAAGATCATTCATGAGCTTATGCTGCTGAAAATAATGCAGTTTCCCCTCCTCTTCTATTGAAACAGATTCAACTCCGAGGAAGGAATCCTTTTGGAAGCTCATTCTTCTGCCAAAAGTCTTAATACTCTGTCTCACTATATTTTCTCTAAGTGCATGCTTGGGTTTTTTGGATCCCACAATGTCTCTATTTATCCTAAAGAAGGTAAGTCCTGCTAACATGCAGTGAAGTCTTGATTTAATAAATAATGAGTAACTGGTTGTAAATGTAAATATCCTTAACAAAATTGAATTTCATCCAATAATACTGCTTTAGTTAACTGTTAGTTGCATGAATTCCAAATAACTTGATTTCAACAGTACTGATAAGTCAATATCCACTGCACTATTTCTTCTTGCTGGGTCTTGATAACTTTAAGAATGAAGAAATGTAAGCCTTTTAAAATGGGCTTTCTCCACTTAAATGTCTTTCAGCTGAAAGTACTGTCTCTGAATCGGGCATAGAAGCTGCTTTTGTAAAAGAGGGGCTTTTATTTCCTTCCTGAAATCAAACTCTTGAAAGTTGCTGCAGTCACTGGCAGTGTTACATCTCTTGATGTGAACCCCTTTAAGATTCTTTTCCTGGGTGAAATTAAGCAATGAACTTTGAGGGCTTTATTTATTAATTGTTTTTCTAAGTGGTAATGTTTCACAGATGGCTGTGCTACTTTTTGTCTGCCTATTCTGTACTTTGAGCATTTGTGGAGGGGACTTAATGCTAACCTCTTTCATCAGTGAAGATGTGAATGTACATCTTCCATCTCCCAGGCGGCATCTGAAATTATCCCACTGTAGAATCTGTATGCTTCTATGGCTCTTCTGCTTTGCCTCTGCTCTGTGCTGACAGATACTTGCTGTGAAAGAGCTGTGGCCCTCTTGGCAGGTATTTTAACCACTAAATTAGAGGTAATACCATGTATTTGCATATGGCAAGGAAATAGTGAATATTTATGTAGTCTATACCACATGAAACATCTTGGAATACCTTCTAACTCTTAGTTAAGGCACTTACTTGAGAAACTAAGATGCTTTTGATTCCTTACACATTTTGTTTCAATGTAGAAGTATGTGTCTGTATTAGGAAAATATGGGCCTCAGGGTGTTAACAAAAAAAAACCTCTTATTCCTTCTCATAAAAATCATCCTTTGGTTGAAAAGTTGCAGTTGAATTTGATGGCACTACTTACTTTTAAGGTATGCTGATTAACAATGGATGAATACAGTACTTAGGCTTTTCTAATGCAAATAAAACTAAAGATTAGAGAGGTAGAGACTAAATCCATTCAAATTTCAGTGGCTGAAGTGTCTGTTTCAAGTGTGTTAGATTGTAGTGTTAGAATCCAGTGTGCTGGTGTAGGGGACATAGCATAATGTTTCCTCCTGACAGAATTTAGGCTTTATATGAGTACAGTTCTGTCTGGTGTTTCCACCACTCCATGCTTAAGAAGTGTTGATGAAAGCAATGAAACTGAAGCTCTGTGGGTGATCTCAAATACTTTAAAAACTTCTGTATGGTATCAGTAAAATACTTAAAATTGTGCATTACAGTATTTTGACTTAATATATAGCTCTTGGATTGCCCTTCAGTGAATGTAATGTATAAGGTTTGTCTTGGTTTTTGTTTTATTTGGCTTCCTTTCCATAGTTCAGACTCCCAGCTGGTTATGTGGGCTTGGTGTTCCTTGGTCTGGCACTCTCATACTCGCTGTCTTCTCCTCTCCTTGGACTTGTAAGCGACAAACTGCCGGTGAGTCCCACCCTGCTGTGTGTGCAGGGTTACTAAAGCACTCCTTGCATTTGCTTAAAGATGGGGGACAATGGATGATGATGCCTGGAAAGGCTGACCTGGAACAGAGACTAGACAGAGCAAAAGGAATAAAATAGGTATTTATTGAAGGGCCTTAAAAGGATACACCTTGGGCAGCACGAGAGCCCGGCCAGGGCTACACCGAAGTAGAATGCAAGATGGATCCCGGTCATGAGTTATCACACTTTTTTATAAGTTTTGGTTCATCTACATATGGGGTTCAATTATCCAGCTCAAGGTTATGAAGTTTTTACCCTCTGGGTCTTCCCCTTCTCTTCACCATTGTTTGTGCTTTTTGGGTAACAATTGTCCTTGATTCTCTAGCTGAGAAGGGATTGTTTTGTCTAACTGCCCTGTGAAGAGAACTTACTAACACCTAATACGAAGTTTCGGAGTTACACGCTAGCAGCAGAGAATCCGAAAAACATAAAAGCTAAAACCCCAAGACATCAGTGAAACAAAGGATGTAGGCCTAGTCCTGTAGAGGGATCTGCCTTTAAAGACCTGGCACATGCACCCATTACTGCCATGTGGGAGGTCTCTTTTGCAAGCTCCAGGGTAATTTAAGGATGTCCAAGTCAGTAGAGGAAATTGGACAAGCAGCTGAAGTGTGCTGAGCTTTTCTAGTGGACTAAGCAAAATCTTTTTCCAAGCAATATGGAATAAAGAGTGGGAAAATATGTCCCAATTGTCCATGCTTTTAACCACATCTAATTTTATTATCTTTTGAGAAGAGGAGTAAAGATGTTCTGGTTAGCTGTGTTGACTTTATCTCTTAAAAAGTGTAATATCCAAATTAGATCAGCACAGTGGGCTGCCTATCCTTTAGCCAGGTCGTTTAGCTCTTAACAGCACGACAGAAAGAGACTTTGACAATGGTATGCCTGAAACTGCCTGTTTGACAGCGAGTGCTAGTTGATCAAAGAAACCTACACTTTGAATGCTCTGCCTGAAGGACAGTGGCAGTTTTCTGACATTTTTTTTTCCTGACACAAACTAGTAATGCCCTTTGTACATGAGAATTACAAAGAATCATAGAATGGCCTCAGTTGGAAGGAACTTAAAGATCATAATGAAATGCTACAGGGGTGTTTCTTATATTAAAGAAGACTAAGACCTAAAATACTTTGCTAAACAAGAAGGTCTATTTCTCAGTATCCTGAAATCTCTGTACTAAACCACAGCTGACAGTGATTGCATCTAGGGGGACAAGAAAACAAGAATTTGTTGTTTCTTGACGTACATGACCAATTCCCAGTTTTCAATTGCATAGCTTTTCCTTTTCTTACACAGCACATCAGGAAGTGGCTGCTGATATTTGGAGACTTAATGACAGCAGTGTGCCTTTTTATGCTAGGACCTGCTCCTGTGCTGCACATTGAAAGGTACTGCCTCTACCTGAGCCTGTTCCGTTATATGATGTTTTCAGCCATAATCTTGTATGTCTGTAAGTCTGTAATTAGTAGCTCTGACCGTGAAACAGATTTGGTTTTTAACTTCTACCTTTGACCATGAAACGTGGTGGTTTTTTGATGTGTAGCATGAGATTGTGAATGTAAAGCAGTAAAAACATCTGAAAATGGAGATTTTATATCTTCATAAAATAGATTATTTTCTTTTGCTTTTTACTGTTACTGTGTTCATGTTAATGTGTATAGTAGGAAGAATGTTGCTTTTTATTTTCCTTCTGCCACAGTTTTGTGACATTTCCAGTCCAGCAAAACAAAGTTCTCGTTTTGCCTTATTTTCCAAATTTTTCTATTTGATCAGTATTTTTAAATTGTGGGGTTTATTTGCATGGCTGTGCAGCAATACTGCCTTTACTTCTCTGTGTATATAGCCTACTGAGAAAAGTGACAGATTATAACTTTTCTTTCACTAGGAAAGTAAAGACAATGTTTGTTGCATGTGAAGGCTGTACTGTCATATTTCTCAAGTTAACTCATAGCAAGACTCTCTGCTGCATTTACAAACAGCTACACAATCCTTTTGTCCTAGATTAGATACTCTGTTAAAGTAATGGGCTTGTTAACACACAGAACTCCTCCTAGGTTGCTAATTTTTTAAAGATCATAGATTTGAAACTGGTGCGGTTTCAAATTTAGATCACAGATTTCAGCTGGGGAGAAAAATAAATTAGTAAAGTCAAAATTCTTTAGCTAAGTCTAATTAGTTGTACTATGTTAGGCTACAAAATTTTAACTTCAAAATCTTTCACTTCTGCAACAAACCAAGTCTGGTGCTTGCACATAGGCATTGCTCAGTTAACCTCATCTGTCTACCACATTTGATAAGAAAATATGTAATTTGAGCATGGGTTTTTCATATTCTTTTACAAAGTCCTTTTTTCTAAAGCATAGAACTGGATTTTTCAAGTATTAGTATTGGCTTCAAGACACATAGTTTGCTGATCAGTCAGGGAGAGCTGATATAACAGCCTTCAGTCAAAGGAGTCCTTACTGGAAAGTCTTCAGCAGCTAACTTCTTGTAAATGCCTCTCTTTCAGTCAGCTGTGGATATTTGTGCTAGTATTGGTTTTGATTGGCTTTTCCCTTGGCATGAGTGCTATCCCAATGTTTCCAGAGATGCTGCAATGTGCATAGTAAGTAACTCAGTCCAACCCTTCTTTCATATTACTGACACTAGGAACCTGCAACTGTTTTTCAAGGGTGAATATGAAGTGTGGCTTTTTTGTCCCTTTTTGAGGCAAAGGCAGAGAGTAACACTTAAATGCTTCCACTGCTCTATGATCTTAGATTTTTCTGACTGAGCACCCCAGTCATTATCCTCCCAGTAGAACTTTGTAAATGTGCACGTCAGTAACAACCTAGAAGGGTCTTGATTTACTCTTATTAGTATGTTCTTTTTGGAAAACAGGTCTTTGCTTCTAAAAAGCCACCTGTCACAGTTTCACACTTGCCATATGAAACATGGGGAATTGGTTCAATGGTGTGATCTTACTTGGGAGAAATCAGAGATGAGGAGTAGCACTGCAATCCTCCAGAGAGGCAGCAAAGAAGAGAGGCAGTAAACAGACATTCTACTGTACACTTTTGCTTGTTAACTATTTATGTGGTGTGCAAATTCAAAGGAGGGGGAAAAGTCTATAGGGAAAGACTACAGACTGAGACACAGTATGTGTCATACTACTCTAACTGGTCTCTCTTTCTGCAGTGAGAATGGATTTGAAGAAGGTCTGAGTCTTCTGGGACTGGTGTCTGGGCTCTTCAATGCCATGTGGTCCCTTGGGTAAGTGTACCTCTTTTTGTAAGCTATGGTAGTTCAGCTGTTTCACACTACAGCCACATGGAAACCTGGCTGTCACCATGTTGACCTTGATTCAAAAGTTTCTTGCTTGACAGGTGCCTGGTAGGCATGTTAAAACAAAGCTTTTTACCCCAAAAAAAGATAAAACTTCTGTTTTGACAATGCTCCGAACTTGTTTTTCTTGAAACCTATCGCTCTGCATATCAAAAAACTGCAGTGATTAAAGTGGATGTTTGCTTGCACTTCTGTGTGGTCATTTTTCTTTTCACCAGAATATCTAATGTTCAGTACAGAGAGATGTGGACCTTAATTTTTTACAAAGCTAAGTCCACCCAGATGGAGTGAGCTAGATGTCTGCTCCTGACTAATTCTGTTTTCCTTTTTCCATTTTCCACATTTCCGCCTTTTGTCTGGAATAGATTAAGGTAGAATCTTCTTTTTAAGCCACAGCAATTCTTTAAGGTCTATGTTTGTATAGCTTAGTAGAGTGTGTCTATAACTCTATATAGCATGTTTATAACTCAAGGTCATCATCCGAGAAATATTTGAAAGGTGCTACTGGCTGAGTGACCCTTCAGAGCTGTTGCTCAGTGGGAGGTGACAGAGTGCCCTATTGGCAGCCACTTACAGGATATTTTTATCTGTCTTTGTAGTCCTCTGTGGCTGCAGTTATGTTTCAGTGGCATAAATTTGCACCATTTTTTTTTCCAAGATCCGCTGTCTAGCAGTCCTTTTTATTTGGTATAGGGTTCGGTATAGACACAAGTAGTATAAAGTTAGAAAACCCCAGGTTTATGCTGCTATCAAACCTGGTTTTATAATGTAACTTGCTTTCAGAAAGTCCCTCTAGCTTTACACAGTTTTGTCCCTTTTTGTTGTGAGAGACCATATAATGGGAGACCTTTCATAAAGAGACAGCAGCTGCATAACCCTTATAACCTGCATTTTTAGACAGGCATGAAGGAGCAGGGCAGTTACACACAGCTTAACCTTGCAGTGACCGTGTCTGTCACATTGTGCCTCTCCACCTGATTATATTTATCAGACCTTTGTCTTGAAGTTTAGAAACTTTGTGTTTTGAGGGATGCAACTTTGAATTTCTCTTACGATAGAATTGGTCAGCTTAGATGTTTTCTTAGAGCATGGTTTTTAATGAGGTCTCTCTACTCGAAAAGACTGCGTTCAGCTTTCTGATGTGGATCCTATTTTCAGATGAGGAAGTAATTAGATTTACTGGGGCCTTGGCAAACAGCAAATTCATACTTATTGTGGATTTTAGGAAAGTTAGGTCTATGGAAAAAAATATCTATGTTGTCAAAGGTGGGAGTCTATGAAGGAAGCCCACAAAACCAAATAAAACAGTTCTCTGAGAATATGGTAGGCTATCCTTTATGTTTGGGATGCCAATAGCTGATTCTGATTTGATGCAGGGCATTTGTAGGTCCAATTCTGGGAGGATTTCTAAATGAAGAGCTGGGTTTTGAGTGGGCTGCAGCCATTCAAGGAGGATGGCCACTGTTAAGTGTAAGTAATTACACATTTTTTTCTTAGTATCTTTTGCAGTTATGAGCTATTGCATAAGGTAGTTATAATTACAACAATTGTAACTGGCTGTTTCCTCAAAGGGTCTTGCAACTGGAATATTTTATATCATTGAGGCAACAAGGAAAAGGTATGCTGAGATATTTATTCTTTATTTTGATTGCAATCATATAAAGCAAACCTTTGAAATCTGTGCTTGCATTTTTTCCTCACTAGCAACCTAATAATGAACGAAAAGATGAGCGATAAAAACATTGCTTAAATAATTTGTCTGTATGGTTTCCTAAATCTCTTCTAACCTAAATGGACAGCTAAACCAGGCAATGTCTATTCTATACAAGCAGCAGGACCATGGCATTATTGACTAAAACCTACTGATGGTTCCTCCAGGAGGGTGTCTGTGAGCTGGAATTGGTTGGATGGCCACATGCAGAGAGCAGTGGTCAATGGCTCAACGTGCAGACATAGACATGTGATGAGTAGCGTCCCTCAGGGGTCTGCCTTGGGACCAGTACTGTTCAGCATCCTCACCAACAACTAAAAGAACTAAAAGATTCAGACTAGATATGAGGGAAGAATGTTTACAGTGAAAGTAGTAAAACTCATCCCTGGAAACATTTAGGCCCAGGGTGGACATGGCTCTGAGCAACTTGGTATAGTTTAAGATGTTCCTACCCATGGCAGGGTAGCTGGACTAACTGACCTTTAAAGGTCCCTTTCAGTCTGAATCATTGTGTGATCATGGTTCTGTGCAGTAGTAGGGAACCAAATGCAGTGATCCATCTAGCTCTTTGCATGTAGTGTGCTTCTTTGCCTATTATGTTGGTATTACGTAGAGGTATCTAAAATATATAAAATCTTTGTTATCTCTCCTGTTCTTTTCCTTATGCAACCGGTTCCAGTTCCAGCCTGCAAAATCCTCCTGGTGATAATGAAGAAAGGACTCGTCTAATGGGCAATGAAACATAGCCAGACATACTTTAAACTCTCTGTTTGCTATTGTGGTTTAACCTAGTATTGAGGTGACTGGCCTTAATAGTGCTTCATTATTCTGGAGCTGGGGCATGATCCCTTAGTGAACAACCAGTTGTGGTTACATTGTAGAGGCATTACTGTTTTGAAACACTAAACACTGACTGTTTCTTTTGGAAATTCTCCTAAATGATGAGTAACCCTCAGCTGTCAGCTTGTTTAATTGTGTTCCATGTACAGTGCACCACTGTATGTGAAAAGATATTTTTTCCAGTGTCTTGTTTCAATACTTGTGTGTACTGTGCATTATTCTTGGATAAAGCTACTATTTTGCTACCATGATTTTCTGTACTCTTTTTTAAAGTTAATTATCTTTTAAAAACAGAATTTAAAATTATAAAGAACTAAGCACAACACTGTTTTCAATAAAGCAACTTTTTTCCTAAGTTTTGTAAATTAGCAAGAGTCTAAAATACTTCTTGTCTATCAGCACTTGTGTTCTCTAGAGAGTGCTTGAAAATGAGATGCAAAAATAATGAAAATTTGCCATGTCTACACAGAAAAAACTGATCTTCCGTCCTGGGGGAGACTTGGCATCTGGTGTATCGATTGATATACATACACAAAAGAAAAATGCATGTTTGTGTTATATCTAAAGACTCAGCTTGGTGATTGTGAGATTTATTTTGCTAATAGATGCTAGCTGGAATGTTTGTACTAATTGCTTCTGCAACAGCAAATCTATCAGGAGTCTAGGGCTACTATGGGATAAAAAACCACAAAACTTCCTCAACCACTTCCAGATACTCAGCTAAAGATATTCAAGGGTAACTGGGAAAAGGACACTTCTGACAAAATCACACTAGGCTTCTTGACCTTGGTTGTGGCGAAATTCTTTTAATGTATCATTGAGCCTGTAACTGGCTTCTAGAAGGGGTTCTCTATGGTGGCTTTTTCTCCATAAATAAGAAAAGTGATCTGTCCTAGCAACTTCCAATCAGTTTCTTTTGTGAATAGTTCCTGGATTTTACATAAGAAATACTTCTTTCTCTGCCAGATCTCTTTTGGACTAGAAAGAACAACTGCTGTGGTAGCCAAATGAGCTGTGAAATTTCAGGGTACCAGGGGCAGGTTTTGCCATGGAACATCTTCTTAATAGCGTCCTTTCCTTTTTGTATCAGATGTTAGACTTTACTGAAACCAGGAATGTACACCTCAGCTTATTAGGAAATGCTGACCATGCCAGTGCTGATGATGAGCCAGGTGAGAAAGAGCTGAGAGGACTAGAGCTCGAGGCAAGATACAGATCTGTAGACATGAGACTTAATTGGCTCTTTCTGTGCAATTTGTTTACTACCTGATGTGTGCTGTTAGGACTTGAAAGGGGCCAGAAGACCAAAAAGAGCACGTGTGTCTGTGAAATTATTGAGCTGCCATGCAATATGTGAACTTCACCAGACCACCAGCAGAAACAAGACAGGCTTAACCAGCCCCTCTAAAAGAGCAGTGAGGGCTTCTGTGGGAAGCTAAGCCATTGCCTGGTTAGTGCTGTGTTTGTCTCATGCAGTGGCAGGTCTGAATACCATCCTGCCACTACTGACACAGCTGTAGAAGCTGTGATGGGCAGAGACTGTGCCAGGTGTAGCCAGACTACGATTTTCTGGACCAGGGCAGCCCTGAGCTCAGGATCATCTGCCTACCTGCCTGCCTTCCACAGCCATGCCTGCACCCTTAGGTTTGGGAAATGCTGGTCTCTGCTGAGATTTCCCAAAGTTGTCTTCCTGCTGGGACTCAGGCTTGCCTTAAGCTCTGTCACTACAGCCTGGCTGACTCACAAGTCTGGCAGGTGATGCATTTCTTTGGCTGCAGCAGAGTGCCGACTTCCCTGCCATGGTCTAAGGCAGAATTGCTCAATGCTGGCAGCTCTCTTGCCTTTGATATTGTGAAACTTTCCAGGCAGGGTGATTGTATCTCGGGGTGTCAGCTTTCAGCCACCCTGGGGACTTCCCAGGTTTTGTTCAAGACTTTCTCTTTTTAAAGACCTCCGCCTTTGCCTGCTTGCAGCTTTGTCTTGGGTGACTTCCAGGCTCCAGACATGGGGTTCCTAAAACTTGTGCCTCTGCTGTGCTTTTGGTGCTGTCTGTTCTGGGGTCTTGTGCCCTGGACACAGATGTTGCAGCTGTCTATGAGCACAACATGTTCTTGTCACTGAAGTGTCAGTTTCTCCTGAGGAGGCCTTGATACTGATGGAGTAAAATACTGCAATTTTGGAAGCAGCCATCAAGGAAGCAGCCAGACAGGTATTATGAGCTCATTAGAGACATTTGTTTGAGTAATCACTGACCATTTTTTATTGTCTTAATGGTGTTTGTATGTTGGTACCAGGGTGCCCAGATCATTGTGTCTCCTGAAGACAGCATTTACACATGAGTCTTCACAAGGGAAACAGTATACCCTTATCTTGAGGATATCCCAGACCCACAGATGGACTGGATTTGGTGAGCTCATCCTGGAAGGTATCATCCCTGTTATACAGGGGGGGAGCAGTCTGAAGGGAAAGACAGCCAGGAGTGGTTGTTAATAGTTTTAAATTGAACAAGTTTTGTGAAATGAAGCCAAGTTAAGACATCATGTGGTTGCCATAAATAGCTTCAGACAACTTTCCTCATATTTTTTCTCTGCCATTTTTTCTCAGTGTAGTTTTTTCTGTCTTAGTATACCAGGAAGGTTGAGATTTATTTCACAAAAAAACAAATACACAGAATCTATGTTTTAGTAAGGAATTCTATGCATGTTGTAGAAAATGTTTAAGATACAGAATTATTAGGAATATTTGTGAACAAAATAACAGCTACTACTGAAGGAATATACTGCACAATATAAAGTTTAGGTTTTTGAATCATGATATGGTATTTTCCTTAATAAATTGCACCACTTTTTGAAGCTGCAATAAGCAGACAGGTAACAAAACACACTACAGAAGAAACAAATACTAAGTTACCTCAGCACACCAGCCACATGGAGAGCTGGAGCAGAATGGCTGAGATTAGCCCATGTGTGGGTGTAACTTCAGCGCTATGCCACATGCCAGCAGCAGAACAGAGACTTGGAAGTGTGAAGATTTGCTTCCACTGCAAGGAAGCCCCTGCATTCCTCAGTTAATGTGAGGTGATGGGAACATTTCAGTTGCTGTCAAGTAACAGAAAACAACAGTTTCCTTGTAGATATGACTACCTTAGATATATCAGTCTGATGATCTGTAGTCTTAACATTGGAAACTTTTTTTATTAAATGGTTTTGATGTTTTATTTATTTCTTTTTTCCCTCCTGATGAGGTTTGCTCCCTCACCTGTGCTTGAAAGATTGAGCTGTCTGGCAAGAAATAACTCCATCTGTGTGGCTGCAAGTATGACAGACAAGAAATCATGTAATTCCGGTGACCCAAGATGCCCAAGTGATGGCTACTTTCAGTGCAATACCAACCTAGTCTTTGACTCAAAAGGGAAACTGTTGGCTCATTATCACAAGGTGAGAGAATTCTACAATGTTCAGGAAGTGCACGATTCTCAGGAGATTAAAGATGTGAAACAGAAGCTGCTTCCTGGGCTTAAATAATAGACAAATTGTCAGAGGGCAGGTGGAAACCATCTCCACTATTCTGAATTTAAGAGTAAGCAATTAAATGAGAAGTAAAGCTCAATAAACCCTCTATTTTTACTACATCTCAATAGGAAGTGACACATAAGATATTTAAACATTAGCATCCTAAATAAACTCTTCCTAACTAAATACAAATCCCTTTTACTGGTATAAATCAGAAGCAATGGTTGTGGTTGACTTCTCTTGCAGTGATATGAGTTCTCCTATTTGAAATTAACATATAGCACATTCACAAAATATATTCTCCATTACTTGCACTTATGTGAATGATTCAATGTTCATTTAACTTGAATGGTTTGATTTATTTTATAATATTTTATTTTCTCCATTCTTTTTTTTCTTTCCCATGAGGAGTACAACCTTTTTGTGACAGAGAAACAGTTTAATTATCCCAAGGATCCAGGATTTGTAACTTTCAATACATCCTTTGGCAACTTTGGCATTTTCACTTGCACAGACGTACTCTACCACCGCCCAGCTGTGGTCTTGGCAAGCAGATTTCAGGTTGACACCATTCTGTTCCCAACTGCTTGGGTGGACACTCTTCCACTGTTGTCAGCTGTTCAGTTTCACTCAGTGTGGGCCATGGGAATGGGGTTCAACTTCCTTTCAGCAAATACACACAGCTCCACTTTAGATATGACAGGTAACATTGTTCTCATGGGCAGCATTGGTATCTGTGTAGTGCAGCAGAAATTCCCATCAGCTTTAAGCATGCATACTTCTATGTCAACAGGACTAGGGCATGAGAACTCATAAAGTTCTTGATATAAGGGAAATAAAAATGTGCTGTGTAAGAACTCCGAAATTCTTAAGTTGACTGCAACACCTCTAGTCTTTGTTAAATAGTCAGTCCTGGGAGTTCTTGAGTGTTACTCTTCATCTTCTGACCCTGGTGTTTTATTGGTGTTTTGGCCATGTAAAGACGCAAACTTCATTTTCTCCACTAGATGGAACCCTAACTCTGGGAAATATTCTTGCGAGTTCTGTAAATAGTACTTTTGGGCTGAAGACTTTGTGTGCCACATTTTCTTTGCAGGCTTTGTTTTCACTGTATATTTTTCCTGAGCAGATGCTAGCAGTCAAGCACAAATTTCGTGTGCATGTGTTTGCAGAACTGAGAGAAACTTACTGCTAAAATGTAGCTCTAAACCTTGCCATCCAAATAAAAGATGTGAGCCATTCCTTTAGTTCTCATTTGTTGATGACCCTATGTCATACAACTCATATTCTTTATTAATAGGTTTTATTCTGGGCTTTAAAGATTTCTCTATTTATATAAAGCACTTGCATAAGATGTGAACTTTGGTAATATCTTTTCCTTACAGAACTTTTTGATTGGACAATGTTACCACCCAATTTAATCAGAATTACTGATTTCCAATGCAGTTAAACTCAAACAAGAATGCAAAACTTCAGCCACTTAAATTTTATATAATCAGGACACTAATCTTGTCATTTACAATACATGAAACATCAGAGTTTGATCTACTTTCCATTGATGGCAAAAAACATTAGGTTAAGATTGTAGTCTGTGAAGGCGCGACTTAATTTCAAAACAGTCTGGTAAATCTTAGAATTAAATTTTGCACATATATAATTAGTGACTACTGTTTACTTATATTTGCTCTCAGATTAGAAAATTTATGGTGTTATGTGTTTGCAGGCAGTGGTATTTATGCCCCAGATGGTCCAAGAGCATATTCCTACAATACTGAAATGGATAATGGTCACCTTTTGGTGAAAGGACTGAGTTCACAGCCACATCTCTCTCATGATTTTCCTGCTGCTGCTAACTGGACATTGTATGCCAGCCAGATCAAAGAGCTTCCATCAAACAAACACTCTTTTAGTGGGGTCATTTACCATGATCTCTCCTCCTTCATGGAACTCACTGAATCTCAGGGGGATGGAGCCATTTGCCAGCAGGACTTCTGTTGCCATCTGTTGCCATCTGAGTTACAAGATGGTAGAGAAGCAGCAGGATGAAATTTATGTCCTTGGTGATTTTGATGAGCTACATATTGTTGAAGGAAAGTATTATTTGCAGGTAAGAGTTGCCTGCTCTTGTTTGAACAGTGGGAAGGCTAAAATACTCTCTTTGCAGTCTGTTTGCCTTTTTTTTNGCATTTAAAAGAAGGAATTTTTAGCACCCCCTGAAAGATATTTGTTTTTTTTCATGATGAGTTTTGACTTCATTAGAGGTGTTAATCTGCTTTTCTCTGTTATCAGTGATGGAAGTGTTGACCTTCCTCTGAAAAAGAAAACAAGCCTTGAAAACATGTTCCTTCAAAAAACAGTTACTCAGCTCAGCACATTGCAGTGTGTTATCATATCATGGCCTAACTCACAGTTGGAGGAGTCTACTTTCATATTCCTAGCCACAATTTTAGGATGTAGAAAATCTCCCTAGCACAGAATTGTTGATAACTGTTTGTATCACAAATGCTCAAAACAAGCTATTTCTCAGGAGCATGTCTGTCTTGCCATGGAATGGTTGTTTGTACCAGTGTGAGGGAGAGATGGGACTGGGCTGGCAGGTGTTGGTTAAGGGGAGTGAACAGCTGGAGCAGGTGGGACACTGGCACGTGTGCAGATGTGGGCCCTGGAGACTGTATTTCGTAGGCAAGTGGACTGGATTACTTTGTGTTTCCCAGCGAGGATGTTTGTGTGTGCCTAAATCTGTTGTTTGCTCTGCATTCTGCGGGTTTGTTTTGAAGTACAAATATTGTTTACACTTAATCTGACCAACATCATTAAAAAAAAAAAATACAGACTCGTAGGAGTCAAAATACATTGGATTTTTGTGAGAAGGGAATGTCTTAAAAATAAGATTGTAGTCTGTGAAAGTATCAGTATCAGTATAGTGAAACCCTCTACAATTCATATAGTAGAAGTAATGGGAAACATTGTACTGTTTGGGGAGGAAAAGCACTGTATCTTTAAATTCCTATCTGTGCCCTAGTAAAGATTTCCTGTTATAGGAACATAACTATGTTCTGTTGCCAGAACTGAGCGCCTTCTGACTTCCTGACTCCTGCTTACATGTACTCAGCGCTGGGCAGTGATTGCATGGCTGCCTGAGTGACCTTTCAGACAGCCTTCTCCAGGTAAGGTTAACCCTTGGAGTGGACAGCAGTCTTCCTCATGCTCTTGCCAAACACAAGAGAAGCAGCCAGACCACAGTCTGAAGATATACTCTCTCTACAGGTGAGCTGATTTAGCACCAAACTGCGTCCTGCCTCACAAAGTAAGTCCCCAGGGAGCCCCCACCATCAGGCAGCAGCAGAGATGGGGGCGAGTGCAGTACAGGGGTGGGAAGAGTGGATTGGGAGGGGAGAGGTGTGGAAAGTAGGTGGACCTCTAGCTAAGTTTCTCCTTACATTGTCCACAGCCACATAGAGCCCAGACCACTGCAGCTTTCTTCAGTTTATTCTGTGGATTTGTTTGTTTAACTTGTGTCAGTTTCCTGCTCCTGGGCAAGATCCCAGCTCTGCAAGAAATAGGGAGCAGTGCCTGCTGGTACAGAGGCAAACAGGGATTACTCCAGTGCACCTTGTTCTGGCACTGGGACTTGAATTGTGCGAGGCATCCCCCTTGCACTGCACTTGTAAATATTTCTGCTCAGCCCTGGCCCAGCAGTCACCTTTCTGGCTGATGTCCTCACTATTGCTAAACAAGGGAGCATTTGCTACTTCCTCCTTCACACTGCTATCTGATGGTGCTTAATGTGACTCAACCTACATTTAATTTGGTTAAAAAAACGTGCATCAGAGAGGGAGGAAGGCTTCAAAGCTACATTAGTTCAAGTATCACTGAGATTTCTACTGCAGCCTTTAAAAGGCTTGTATTTGAGGTTACTGAATGAGCATGCTGGATCTAGTAATGTGTGTAGAGAATGGATGAACATCACCTGATAAAAATCAATGTTCCTAATGATTGAAACCTTCAGCCAGCATTACTCTCTGATAGAACTCTGTGGTATCTGCATTCATCTGCAGGTCTCTTTTCTGAACTGGCTCTACAGTGACAGGCTGCTGTAGCTGAAAGCAGACAGCCTGTTCTGCTTCCCACTCATCAGACAGTCTTTTTCAAATGAGAATACTGCAAGTACTAGAAAGTCAAAAGATGGAAAATGCCATAGCAGCAAATGGACTTGTAATGAGTTGAAGATTGAAAGTGAAGCCTGTGAGCACAGTTTATGGTGATTGGGAATGGAGCTGTGGCCAAGCCTCATCCTTAATGGGCTACAACTGTGTAGTACAGGTTAACAGTATTGAAGGTGAGGTGTACTGACCAGTTACAGAAGGGGAGAGAGGACACAGAGGTGGAATGCATATGAGATGAAGAGTATAAAATGTTGTACTGGAAAACAATAAAATGCTGATTCTTGAAGCCTTCTTCAGTGTCAGTCATACCTCCTCCATCATCTTGGAGACCCCGATGTGATCCTGAGGAAATTCAGGTAGATGACCACGGACCTAAGAGCAGTAAGATGGTGGAGCCTGCAGAACTGTGCCAGTCAAGGGCCTGAATAACTGAGTGGATGACTTTCAAGCAAACACAATACCCCCAGGTGAGCGGCTGGGAACTTAGGAATAGGGGCTCAGATATCAGCAGAGAAAGAATCCACATTTGGACACTCTGCTGCAAATTCTACAGAGGAAAGGTAAGAAGGTGTGAGGAACGGACGCTACGTTTTGTTTGTTTGATGTGGGTGAAACAGCATAAGAGTGAACACACAGACTGCCTTCTTTGTTGCAACATGGGAAGAAGCAGGGCGTGTGCTGTGGGATGCAGCTACTTTGCGGGACAAGACAGCCACAGGGTTGCTTACCACATGGCATGAAGTTAGGGACATTTTGTTACAAATACAGGCCACTAGAGTAGTGGCAGTTGCCGCCATTGCCGCCACTCCAGCAGCTGACCCCCTGCTGCTGCCATGTACCCTTTGTCTCCTCCTCCCTCTGTGACTGCTCCTTCTTGAAAGGTCCTATCATGACAGTATCACTCAAGAATTGCGCTCTTGCCCAGTACAGCAATAAGAAAATTCCAAAGTCTCAGGAAGTGGTGCCGGTCCAGTCCAGCCCAGCCATGGCAGAGCTGCTGTAACTCTACTGCCCAAGCAAGCGTGGCAGGCCACAGAGGTTTGGGGAGGTGGCCAAGAGCCTGTGTGGGTTGCTGAGAAAGGGCTGATGGCTGCTGCAGCTTCCCTTGACAGGTAGCCTCCTCTCCTGCCACATGGGCAGCATGGAGCTAACCAGGAGCTGCTTGCAAGTGCTGCTGCCACAGACAGAGCTGGGGCTGCTGAGCCCCAGGGAGAACTGGCAGGGCTGTATCAGCAACATGGAACAGCTCCTGCAGCGCTCTGCAGCCAGCAAGACATTGTAGTGGAGGCTGCAGACAGGCAGGCACCCTCCCCACAGGCAAAAGCTAATGGCTTATCCTGTTCACAACCAGAGCATGTTTTGATCAATTTATCAGGGCCAGCAGAGTTAAAGGAAGCAAGATGTCCACCAACCATCCCTCCACTGCAAGAAATATTTGCACCGGAACCGATGGCCGTTCCAACAAGAGGGGCAGATCCAAAAAGATTTTGGGCAAACTTGTATGAGCATGGGAGGTGGGGGAACTAGACTTGGCAAATCAAATTCCAGCAATCTGAAATAATAGTGACAATCTGAATGAGTGGGAACCTTTCCATTGGAGTGCAGTTAAAGACTTAAGGAAACACGGTGATGCAGCGTGGGTTTACTTCCCATTGTGCTCAGTCTATGCTGCAAGGTATTTTTACTAACAGTTAAACTCCTTCAATTGTTCGCAGATAGCACAGATTTGCTTCTCCCCAACTCAGATGTTGGTTTTCAAGTCACAATGGAGACAACTGGTGAATGAGGTTCCTTAAGTAATTTAGAGCATTCTCAGGACAACCCTTGCTTTGGAGCAGGATTGTCCTGAGAACAGCTCATGGGGGACCCTCCAACTAACACTCCACAGCTCGAAGCTCAAACTTCATCCCTTAGTGCTGCAGCAGGGAAAAGAGCTCACGTTTCTTGCAATGCAGCATGTATCAGGCTCCTCGTCAGTAATGGACAACAATAAGGCAGAAGGCTAGTGAGCCGTATATCACATTTATAGATGGCCTTAGAGAGGTGATTGAGAAACAGATTGATAACGAAGCAGCCCAAGAAGGTCTGCTTTTTGCAGAGTGCAAACAAGTCTTATTGCTGCTGCAGAATCCTGTGCTGGTAGAGATGATTGAGGTTGGCAGCAAAGCTGGGCAACAGAATATCAGATGGAGCAGCTTACAAAACAGGTTACTGCAGCTGTGCAAGTCTCCAAAACTTGTTTTTGGTGCAGTCAATGGGGGCATTTCAAGACAAGTTGCCCTAATCAGCCTGGTGTCTTTTCAGGGCTAGGGAATGGCAGGCACTGTGGGGCCGTGTGCCTGCTGTGGCAGACCCAGACAGTGTGCCAAATAGTGCCATTCTAACTTTGATAGCAAAGGACGAGCACTGCCACCCAGAGGGGTGCCTGGAGCTGGGAATATGTCCAGCTACCCCTTCTAGACTTATACAGCACACTCAGTGCCAGAACCAAGGGAAGAGCTGGAGTGGATGTTATCACACCTGTCTCAGTCACCATAGGCAGCAGCAAGGTACATGAAATAGCATTAGATGCTTTTGGACCTTTGGAATATGGGTTAAGTGCACTACTAGTGGGATATTAAAGTGTTACTTTGCAATGGCCGTTTGTGTTACCTGGAATCATTGATATGGACTGTCTGGGGCAGATTTGTTCCATGGTGTGAATGCTCATATTGCTCAATTGCTGTGTGTATATATATATATGTCTATATAGATACATAATTTGGCAGGTGAATAATATAAGGAAGGAAATGAGTCACAGGATATTCCTATTCTCTTTTTCATTACATTGTTTTTCTAAACTGTTTGTTTACAAAAGGTTATCAGCGATTGAGAGAGACGCACGAACCCCGATTCATGATCAGGATTCCTTTTACTGAGTTTTACCAAAACTTATATACTATTCCATATGGTTAATCTCTTGATACAATCATCATGTTAAACATTACAAAAAGACAAAACTCATGCA
Source organism: Bombycilla garrulus (assembly GCA_013400315.1). Lineage (NCBI taxonomy): Eukaryota > Metazoa > Chordata > Aves > Passeriformes > Bombycillidae > Bombycilla > Bombycilla garrulus. The sequence continues at coordinate 1,174,899 of VXBU01008271.1, forward strand.
TTTGACAAACATTCCTTGCTTGCAGAGGGTGATTCAATCTTGTCCTTCCTGGAAGCTGGACCTAATCCACTCAGATTGTAACCTTTTAAATTTCTGTTTGCATCTGCCAAGAGTCCTGGTTATCAAACTGGAAATGCTAATTTAAACTCACAGCATTCTCTGACTAGTGATTTACCACAAAAGGTGATTTGCACTCCTGCACTGATCCAAATTTATCTTTGAATAAACCCTAGAGCTCAGTTAATGGTGAGAGGAAGCAGGGATTTCAGAATCACTATAATACATTTGAAAAGATCTGCTGTTGCCAAGAGGTGCAGTTAGATTAGTTGATCTCTTAAAAATGGACAGAAAGAGGTCATTTGGGGCAATAAGAAATCAGGGAAAAGTATGAAAGATGCTAAAAAAGCTGTGATGTCCCAACATGAAGTCCCTCTTGCAGATACCTTTTGTGATTCAGGTGCCTAGTGCAGAATCTGCTGAAAAAGAGGCTGGAGGTTTGAGATCTACAGGCACCCCCAAGGTCTTTGGACATAAATGGTGACTGACTTTGGATCTAATAGGAAGTGTTGTTTAACACTTGTACCTGGTTCTCCCCACCACAGCTGCCTGCAAGTGACTGTTGCTGGTATGATTGACACGGGTGCTGATGTCACTATTATTTTGAAGACACAGTGGCCTTATACTTGGCTCACAGTAATTTCTGCAGCAGTGGCAGGAGTTAGGGGACCATTTGACAGTTGCCAAGCTCTAGTATATGTGAGTCTTCTTAATCCTGATGGGCGGGTAGCTACGATCTGTCCTTATGTAATTTCAGTACCTTTAGATTTGAGGGGATGTGATTGTTTGACTCCATGGTACAGCAGCATGTTCCCTGGAAGTATTTGGCAATGGAAATCTTAGACCAAACTGTTGAACCTGAGATGGTGACTATTCTGCATTCTATACAAACATTGAATGGCTTCAAAAATAGCTAAGTACAATTAATTGGAACAGACCATTGTTGGAATTTATGAATGTGCTGTTGGCATCACTTTTTGGTTTATTAAAAGGTGATCCCTCCTTGTTGTCTTCCAGGAGCTTGTCCCCAGAAGCGCTTGATGCATTAGAGCAGGTAGAATTAGCAATGCAAGGGAGAAAGCAGAAATGTGTGGGTGATGGGAGCATACAGACTCTAAATTATCCTTGCAAGCTACTTTAAGAAGTTGTGTAGTTATTGATGTTGTTAACATTTTATAGCTATTGATAAAATTATATAGCGGTTAATTTTATTAATATCCTAATATATGACCTTTAGCTTATTCTTATATGTTGTTTTATAAAGTTGTACAGCTATTGACATTGTCAATACTCTGTAGCTGTTGGTATAGGGATTTTGATAGACTGCGGGAGAAAGTTACCAGCTATGACAGGAGAAAAAAGGGACTTTGAATGCCTGTTGGAGGCTTTTAGGACTAAAGATGACAGAATGGAAGAGTTAGGAGAAGAACTAAATGAAAAAGAATCTATCTGAAATCTAGAATGTAACAGAGTAACTCTGCAAGAGAAATATACCAGTGTAGACAGAAAACTAAAAGATGACATCAGAAGGACAAGAACAGACTCAGATTGAACAAGATCAAGTGCTTGAAGCCAAATCAGAAGATATCAACAGAATAGTTTTGGAATTGGTAACATGGAAACAGAAGTATTGAGAGCTGAATAATCAGTACAATATGTTTATTTGCTAATAAAACCTATGTGTTGTATTTAAACGTGTCTTTCTGCCTATTAGTCCTAAGTGAAATATATGAATAAGTTGTAATGTCAATTTACCTAAACAGGTCTTTATAGAGATGCTGCAGTTTTATAATTATAAAAGAAAGGGGGAGTTGTAAGGGGACAGCTAGAGATAGTGCTGAAAGCAATCTTGCCCCAGAAAATTGCAGCTGTGCCAATTACCAGAGTGGGAACAGCCTTGGTCTCACAGCTATGGATGGGAGTTAACGTTGTGAAAACAACTATGAAACTGNTATAAAAGAAAGGGGGAGTTGTAAGGGGACAGCTAGAGATAGTGCTGAAAGCAATCTTGCCCCAGAAAATTGCAGCTGTGCCAATTACCAGAGTGGGAACAGCCTTGGTCTCACAGCTATGGATGGGAGTTAACGTTGTGAAAACAACTATGAAACTGCACAAGGGGAAGCATTGAGAGTGGGAACAGCCTTGGTCTCACAGCTATGGATGGGAGTTAACGTTGTGAAAACAACTATGAAACTGCACAAGGGGAAGCATTGAGAAGAACAAGACAAGCGGGAGAAAAGCAGCAAGCAGAGATGTTTCTTCCGCAGATAGAAGAACTGAAATTACAGAAAATGAAAGCAACAAAAACTGAAAAAGGAACAAGAGAATTTACTAAAGCAGCAGTGGGTGCTAGAGACAGAGTAGTTCTATTATTCAAAACAATGTCTTTATTTGCTGGTAAAATATATAGGTCGTGTTTGTGAATTGCAGCTATTAATCTTTGTTAATATTCCATGGGCATAGGTATGAAAGTTAATTAAAAAGCATAATTATAAAGACTTTGATGGTGCTTGTTAATACCCCGTAAGTATAAATATAAAATCTTTGATAATATGTAATGTAGGCTTGGGGAATGAATCAAGGTCAGTACAAGAATGCATTCCAGAATTAGTGAAATCTGCACAAAAAATGCTTGTACCATGTTTGCTATTTCTTCTGCAAGGGCCCTGTAGAAGGATGGTAAACATGGCATTTATTAAAAAAAATTAAAAAAAAAAAAAAAAGGGGAATTGTGGTCACACAGTTTGTGGTAATTGGGAATGGGGCTGTGGCCAAGCCTCATCCTCAATAGGCTACAGCTGTGTAGGACAGGTGAGTAGTGTTGCTAGTTATGGAACATGGAGTGTAGAGGTGTGCTGACCAGTCAGAAGGGGAGAGGGAATACAGGTGGAAGGCATGTGAGATGAAGAGTATAAAAGGCTGTACTGCAAAACAGTAAAGTGCTGATGTTTTAAACCTTCTTCAGTGTTAGTCGTACCTCCTCATTCAGGAGGCTTCTCAGTACTCAGCATGTTCCTTGGGACAGAAAGGTGTGCAGAGGAGCAGGCATGCTATAGCACCTGGTGAAATATCCTGCTCTTTTGCTTTAGGCTAGTGAGAGCCAGGCAATAGGTACTTACATGCCAGATTTCAGAGGAACAATTCCATCCAGATTGATATTTTCCAGTGGAAGGCTTTTGGAAAGTGATGGCCCAGCTAAATAGCAGTGACTGGGAGAGACACTGGGATAAACTCAAGGGACTGTTCTGTTGCTGGCATGTTGGGTGCATGACATCTAAGTACAGTGAGATGCTAATGCAATTTCTTTGGTCTAGAGAATCTCAGAAGCAAGCTGCAGATACTGACACATAGCACGGGAACTGAGGAATATGAAGATACTAGAATAATGAAGTTTTTAAGAGACCCTGGAGATGTGTCCTGCTAGATCCTCTGCAGGATAGCAATGGAATAAACTATCTCAAAGCAGCCAAAGTGAACCTGCTCACAGTGATCAATCAGACCTATTAAATATGTTTTAATGAAATCACTAATTTCAGTGAGAGGTATGGTGTGATCTACCTTCTTCCTATTTTGTCACATTTTTCTGAGCTCTTAGTGTGTTCATATGGGTACTCCTCTATTAAACTCCTTGTTTCATGTTTTTTAATCAGGTCCTGAATGATGGATGCTTGATAAGTAAGAAAAAAACAACGAAAGCAGTCCTTACTGTGATGCTTTTTGGATGGTGGTATGAAAGGGATCATCTGCAACAAGACCTACAACCAACATGCCTCCCCATGATATTTCCATAACTGAAGCTCTACACTGTTATTCTTGTGTCCAAATGAGATACAGCATCATCAACAACAACAATTCCAATTATGTTTCTCATTTCCAATTGCAAAAGCTCATCAATGTGTTTGGTTTAGTAGTAATGCAGCAATATTATTACTAGCATCTATTTCTAAGTCATAAGACTAATATTTTATTATTTCAAAACAGCATTTGTTTTTCTCTGTTTGCTGGATTTTTATTTTTCTAACCCTCAGAAAATCTGAATTGTAGTCCAAAGTACACATTCTTATTAAAACAGCATTGCATATTTTGTCATTGCAGATTGCTATGGGATCAGTAAATAAAGCAGTGAAAGACATGCTTTGTGGCAGGTCTATACACATGCTCAAGATTTCTTTGTCTCTGGAATACAACTTGTGCTGACCTATGCCAGTCTGCTCTCTTACCACAATTAGACTTTTTTTTTCCTCTTTGTGTTGCTTTGATTTCATATCTTTTATGCCATTGGTGCATATCATGTAGGAAATGATAACACAGTACATTAAGGAACCTGAATGAGGATGCCAGTCAAACAGCCCCTCCTGAAACAAATTATGCCACCACTTTTTGGTCAGAACATGATTTCAGTCATTATTTATAAGAAACCTCTGTTGAAACAAAACTTGGAATTGAAGTTTCAAGTTATTCTGGTTGTCAGATTTGAAAAACAGCTTGATGACATCTCCTGACTGCACAGGATGCTATTCAGTGACGGAACTTTTACTGCAACCAGTAAACAAGTCACTGTCATCTACTATCTCATAGCAGCTCCTCCCTCACATCTTCTTTGTTTCTTTCTAGTCATGTATTACCAATGTATCTGAAGTAAGCCTTGCCCTTTGCTCCCTCTTGTTAATGCTGGGTGGTGCTGCCCTGCAGATGAATTTTCTGTAGGGAATTTAGAATTCTATTGCAGCTAATCCTGGTGAGATGACACTGTTCACATTTTGGCTCTCTTCTCCCAAGTGTCCTATGTTTTCTTGATGCTGGTGGACCTTAGTGACCTTCTTTCAGCACATTAGTGTATAAAGATGTGCATGTTCTGTGGCTGTGGCCTTAAGAGTGGTCAGAGACCTCTGTCCATGTAATTTCTCCTTCCTTTTCCTCACAGTGCTACCATTCCTGGTCTCACCATAGAATCTTCAGGGCTGGAGGAGACCTTTGAGATCATCCAGTCCAGCTGTAAACTTGGCATTGATTGCCACTGTAACCCCTAAACCACTAAACCATCATGCAGTGCCATATCCACACCCCTCTTAAATATCTCTGGGGCTCCACCACCTCCCTGAACAATCTATTCCAATGCCTGACCACCTGAACAGTGAAAAACTTTTTTTCTAATATCTAATCTGAATTTCCTCTGTCCCAGTTTAAGGTCATTACCTCTAGTCCTCTTACTGCACTGCAGGCACAACAGGAGAGACTGGCCCTCACCTCACTGCAAACTCCTTTCAGGGAGTTGTAGAGAGTGATGAGGCCTTCTATGAGCTTCCTCTTCTCCAGACTAAACAAATCCAGCTCCCTCAGCTGTTGCTCATAAGACATATTTTCTAGACCTTTCAGGAGCCTTGTTGCCCTTCTCTGGACAGGCTCCACCCTTGTTAAAGTGAGGGGTCCAGAGCAGAACACAGCACTCAAGGTGCAGCTTCACCAGTGCTGAGTAGAGTGGATGATCACTTCCCTGGTCCTGCTGGCCACACTGTTCTTGATACAGGCCCAGATGCCATTGATCTTCTTGGCCACCAGGGCACACCACTGCCTCATACTGAGCCAGCTGTCAGCCGGCACTCCCAAGTCCATTTCTGCCAAACAGCTGTCGAGCCACTCGTCCCCCAGCCTGTAGCACTGCCTGGGGTTGCCGTGACCCACGTGCAGGACCCAGCATCTCACCTTCTTGAACCTCCTGCAACTGTCCTTAGTCCATTGGTCGTGTCTGTCCAGGTCTCTCTGTAGACTCTTCCTACCCTCACTCAGATCAACACTTCTACCTAACTTAGTGTTGACTAGCCATTTTTTTTACCCATCAAATGTTTTTACTATGATGCTCTTAAAGTCCTCAATCCCATGTACTTCTGTTCTGGAGCTGGTGAGACACTGGGAGTGCAAATACTCTCCAAACTCCAGCACTGATTACCATTGCTGTGTGCCATATGACCTTTTTTGTTTCCAAATGTAAATAGATGCTCACATGTGACATAACAGTGACATGTCTCACATAATGACATGTTTATCAAAAGCCCCAGACAATGGGCTCTGACTCATGGAAGCACAACATTATTGCTGCTAAAGCCACACTGTCTTAAAACCTTGTTCACTGTTTGAGTCCCTTACTGTGTGACCACAGACTGATCTCAATCCAGCACGGAATTATCCAGCGTGGTCCTCTTCTCATGGGTACAAACACAGTGCAGACACTGTACTTGTCCTCTGAGAACCTGGTGGGTGATACCACAGCTCTCTCCCAGGGAAAGGATCTAAATTGAAGGGAAGTTATGGCACCTGGAAAGATTTCATCTTGCAGAAAGGATTCAGCAGGAGTATGTGGCCAGTCTCAAAGAGAGAGGGAGGCAGCTTCTTCAATTTTGTTCACTGCTGATGCCAGTCCTCTGGATAATGGAATGTGTGTGCCGGTAGTGTAGGATCCCAACCCTGAATGCAGTAAGTATCTTGAATCCAGGATTCGGCTTAAGGCCATTGTGGTTTGGTTAAGGTATATTTGTATGTTGAGTATTTTCCTACAGGAGATTGTCAGAAGCCATAATGACACTGAATTCTGTTTGCTACAGAGATTGTGTAACACTTATTGTGAAATGTGTTATTATGACAAGTAAGTCAAGCATACAGAAAGTAATCCTGTACAAGTCCACCCATTACCCATCATACCAACCCACTCTGTATAAAGACAAGGCTGTGTGTAACCATTGATAACAATAAAGACTTCTTCGAGGGCAGTGCAGAAAAAACCCTTTAGTTACCTGACTGCTGAGTCAGAACCAAAGAAGGTAAGAAACCTGGGCGCCAGATACAAGTGATTTTTGTGCACATGCAGCTTTAGCTTCAAGATTTCTGCTGGAGTGATCTGTGAATATAAGAAAGCACATCACAGTTGGCAAAATCTGGAAACGATGTCTCCTATTAATGACAGTTTTCCTACAGAGAAGAATATCTCCTACCAGAGATTTTTGGAGCTTGGTTATTGAGTGGTGGGTGTGCTGAGGGTTTTGCTCAGACAACCAGACTGCCTGGCAGCTCCCCCCCACCAGGGTGGGTAGCACCCTCCAAAGTCCCTGCAACTCTGAGCTGTGTTGTGCTGTGCTGTGGTGAGCTGGAGTGGCACAGGTATTACCCATGCTGGGGCCTGGCCACCTGCCTCCCCCAGCCATGCCTGCACCTCACGCCCTTGAGTTTGGGCAGGAATGTGTCCATGCTGGTCTCTGCTGAGATTTCCCAAGGTTGGTTTCCTTCTGGGACCCAGGCTTGCCTTGAACTGTGTTGCTACAGCAATACTATGCCTGATTTTTTTGTATGTCTGTAACATAAGTAACATGTTTCTTCAGCTGCAGCACAGCGGTGACTCCTCAGTGACTTCCCTGCTGTTGCTGTGAGGCAGAATTGCACAATGCTGGCAGCTCTCTTGCCTTTGACACGAAGTATTTTCGGACAGGGTGATTACATGGGTGTCAGCTTCAGCCACCCTGGGGAATTCCCAGGTTTTGTGCAAGACTTCCTCTTTTTAAAGTCCCCTGCCTTTGCCTACCTGCAGCCTTGTCTTGGGGGATCTCCAGGCTCCAGACATGGGGTTCCTAAAACTTGTGCCTCTGCTGTGCTTTTGGTGCTGTCTGTTCTGGAGACCTGTGCCCTGAACACAGATGTTGCAGCCATCTGTGAGCACAATGACATTTTAGAATCATAGACTTGATGAAGTGTTGGCTTCTCCTGAGGAGGCCTTGGTGCTGGTGGAGAAGAATCATTCTTTTGGGTGACACTACAAAGTGAAGAGGAAGATTTTGTGAGAAAAAGGATTTTTTTGATTACTTGCTAAGTGCTAATAACGAATCAGGTTATGTTTCTTTACCCTTACTGATGTTCCCACAGGTCCTAACTAAGTTTTTTCTAGGAATTATCTGAAACTATATTAGTATTCTATTTACAAAGTACTATGTTAAAAAATTTCTTTTCATGAGAAAAAAACACTGCTTTCCATGAGTAATTTCAAGTTGTTCATTGTACAAAAACTTCCTTTTGAAAGGACCATCCTAAACCAAAAATTGTGTTGTTGAATTCTTTCTCACAAAACAAGCAACTCTGATAGCTCTAGGCAGAGAAGTCAGCACAATTGCAGTTGTGAGCCCAGTGGGGAGGACACTCTTAGGGCACCCACTTGAACTATAAAAGCCACTCGCCAAAAGCAGGAAGTATGGTGGGACCACATGTCTCATAAACACTGCTGAATTATCTGCACTCTGAAGCAAGAAGGCTGTACCCCACACAGGTGGCCTGTCTTCAGCACTGGCTGAATTTTTCACTGATGGTAGCTGTGTGCAGTAAGGTGATATAGAGTAGTGTATCCTAACCAGGGGAGTCTGGGCTTGCCCCAGATGAGTTTAAAAGTCTGGAGAGGGATGTGCAAATAAAATGTGTAGGTGCTCCTTCCAAAGGACCCCTTGTAGATTACCACGACTTCTGACAAGCTCTCTTAGCCTTTTGCTCTACTTTTATTTAAAACACTTCATATTGGAAACAAGATCAAATCCCTAGAAAAGCTTCTTTGACTTTTTGGCAGAAATACACTGTACCTTCTCAGATTACTCAACGGAAGATTATTTCCAAAGCAAATTTATTAGTCTTTACTCCTCCTCTTTCTCTCTGGTTTATATTCCCTGTGCTGATCCAGGAGCTGGGAGGCTGCAGCCATGCTCCCTTCCCAGGCTCTCCTGCCTGCTGTGATGTTTGCACTCACAGCCCTTCAGGCCCTTGCCGCCCACACCTTCACAGCAGCTGTGTACGAGCATGCTGTCATCCTGCCAGATGCCACCGAGGAGCCCGTTCCTGCCAGCGATGCTTTGGCCCTGATGAACAAAAACATGGATGTCTTGGAAGGGGCCATCAAGGAAGCTGCCCGGCAGGTACGAGGGGTACCGTGAGGGCTGTCCATCGGTGTTTTCTGCTCCTACTGGCCCTCCTGGTTGTCTGTTGGTGGGTGACCTTAAAAAGGAGCCTGTTGTGACAGGGTGCCCGCATCATTGTGACTCCTGAAGATGGCATCTATGGCTGGCGGTTCACGAGAGAATCCATCTACCCCTACCTGGAGGATATCCCTGATCCGGTGGTGACTTGGATTCCCTGCACTGACCCCTCAAGGTGATTCCTGTTTTATGTGATTTTAATCTATTATGGTGTCTTGAGCAGCTCACAATAAATTACTAAGAACTGCTAATTCTTTAATCTATAAAAAAACAGAAGTACTGTAGAAATGAGATGCATCAAAAAGAGTTCTTAATTAAATGGAAATATGTCAGGTAAAAAGCATGGAGACAGCTTTACTTGCGAAAGAACAAAAATGAAGACATTTTAGGCAAAATAATTATTATTAAAACATGCACAACTTTATTGATCCAGATCACTTGTGAAAACTTTTTGTAAGTAGAAGCTAATTTATTATCAGACAAGCTGATTCAGTCCTCAGTTCAGGTGGCTGAGTGATTTCTGAACCAAACTGCACAATATATTAACCTAGATCTGACAGAAATATCTTTTGGAAATCCAGCCACTTGCACAGTCTGCTGCATTACACATAGAGGTGGTCCCAATGTGTGCCAGCTGGGAACACCAAAAAGACTGAGTTAATGTCTAAGCTAAGTTTTTATGTTCTCTTCTGAGGCCTTATGAAGTTGTATTTCAGGAGTCCTCAGCTCTGTAAATGCTGTGCCCACTTTTTACTAAAGGCTTACAGACAATGATTATTAAAAAAGGCTAAAATTTTCTTCTGAATCAGGGCTAAGAGCTGCCTGATAATTTGCTTTTAAGCTATTTAAGATTTATATCTCTGTACTAATTTATTCTTGTCTTTGCTTTGTGAAGCTCTCCGCATCTTCCTATGCATGTTATCTGGGAATTCTATCCACACAGAAAATAACATTGTAAAGGATGCAGGAAAGAAGAAGACAGGGAGACTATATTTTAAGATAAAAGAGACTGGCAATTTGAAATGATGCTATGAACAGAGAAGAAAGTGAACAGAAACTATGATTTGATCTATAACTTTTTCAGCATTTGGGGATGGACAGTTAATGGAGTACTAATTCTGAACACATTACTTCTACATGGGCACCTAAACTTCTAACAGATTTTTTTCTTTCACTAAAAATGCAACAGATTTGGTGCAGCACCAGTGCAGGAACGACTCAGCTGCATGGCCAGAAATAACTCCATCTATGTGGTTGCAAATATCGGGGACAAGAAGCCGTGTGACTCCAGCGATCCCAGCTGCCCCAGGGATGGTCGCTACCAGTACAATACGGACGTGGTCTTTGACCCACAGGGGAAACTGGTGGCTCGTTACCACAAGGTAAGCAGGTGCTTCAGCATCAACCTCTAATTTATTATCAATAAATTTTTCAGCTCTCTGGCACCAATTTCAGATGGTTTATACAATCATTTTACATTATTATAAAGTGACAACCAATCCACGATGATTTGATGATCTTATGGCCAGAAGGAAAACCAAGCAATTGCATGACCAGTCAGGCAAGTTATTCCCAGGAGCACTGCAGCTGCAGAGTGCATGCCAGCTGCCAGACACTTGAGGACTGCGTTTATGACAGTAAATGGTAAAGAAGCAGTGACAGAATTTTCCATGCTCAGTGAACATTAGCTTTTCCTTGATACATTCATAGACAACTTAGACAGTGCTTTTGCAGGGGACTTCTTGGCCCTTGGTCTTGGAGTTTAGAAGCTAATACCTGATGGGCATTGCTTCCACTAGGTAGATGGGAATACCCACCTCATTTTTGGAGGGGAGGGTCGGCTGGATGGATACAAACCAGCTGTGCCAACCAGCTCAGGTACCTCAACTCCCAGTTTTGCATTAAAGCCTATCTCAGATACAAAAGCTGTTCATAATCTTGCCTTATTTTCAGTTTCTAATATGCCATTTTTTTCATCTGCAGTACAATTTGTTTAGAGGTGAAACTCAGTTTAATTACCCAAAAGAGCCAGAAGCTGTCACCTTTGAGACTCCTTTTGGGAAGTTTGGCATTTTCACTTGCTTTGACATCCTTTTCTATGAGCCTGCTGTGGTCCTGGTGAGCAAGATGCAGGTGGACACCGTGGTCTTCCCGACAGCTTGGATGAATGTGCTGCCCTTTCTGACTGCAATTGAGTTTCACTCCGCTTGGGCTATGGGCATGGGTGTCAATTTACTTTCAGCAAATACTCACAACACTAGCAAGGCAATGACAGGTGAGTTGCATTCAGGAACAGCAAAGTTGTTCCCAGATTCAGAAGCAGGCAGAAATAATGAAGGCTTTGAAAAACAGTGTTTTAATTGGAGTAAAGATCTTTATGATTTGGTACTGAATGTAACAAACAACTTCAGGTGAGAAAAGGTTGAATGTTCTGAAAAAGATAAAAATAAAAGCCCATGACATTAAGTTTTGATAACTTAAAAGTGAAATTTTATTTCAAAAATAGCACAAAGCTTCACTTAAATTTTCAGTCTCTCATCTAGAGGCAGCATTTTCTGTTTAAAATTCAATAAACAGCTAAATGGAGAAAAAATGTTTTAATCAGAACCTAATAGTATAAAACCAAAAGGAGGATTCCTCTTATATAATGAATAAAACTTTTTTTTTTTTTGTGGCTGCTGAAGACTTAGAAATATTATGTTTTGCTTTGCTCTGAATATATATATATTAACTCTTTTTTTTTTCTCTTAACTGAGAAAAGGACGTAGCTACATCTGTTACTCTCCCCTGAAGCAGAGGAAAGCTACAAAGGAACATTTTTGCCTGCCCTAAATAGACTGAGCTGAGTTTAGGCCTCAGCCCTGTGTTTCCTTCAGTGAAACCTATGTACCCCCATGATTGCCTCCTTTGTCAAATATGCCAGTCTGAGAGCTATGATTTATTTTTGAATGAACCTAAGTTTTAACACTAGGATGGAGATTTTAGCTGTTCCGTGCTTTAAAATTATTCCCAAACTCTCAGTAACAAACTGAATGAAAAGAGTATCACTGGAAAACAGTGCCAGTGTGGTGTGGGGGGTGACTGATGCCCCTGCCAAGCCATGCTGTGTGGTGCTGGCTAACAGAGGGCTCGTGGTGTCCTTGGCAGGCAGTGGGCTGTTCACGCCAGAAGGACCTGCCGCCTCCCACTACGACAGTGCCACTGAGGAGGGGCGTCTCCTGCTAGCAGAGTTGAGAGCACACCCCCGTCTTTCCCCCACCTACCCTCCTGCCATCAACTGGAGCTTGTATGCCACAAGCATCAAGAAATTTCCTGAAGAAAACAACACTTTCTTGGGAGCTGTCCGGAAGGATATATTCACTTTCAGTAAGCTCAGGAACAAGGATGGAAATTACACTGTTTGCCAAGGAGACCTTTGCTGTCATCTGGCCTACCAGATGTCAAAGAAGAGGAAAGATGAAGTTTATGTTTTGGGTGCATTTGATGGACTTCATGGTTCTCTCATAAAATACCATTGGCAGGTAATTTCATTTTTAGAGGTGAGTGTGACCACACCTAAAAAACATTTGTCCATTACTGCACCCAGGGAACTTTTCTTGCTATCAAATCCAGCTCATGGCTGCTGAAAGCTTAGTGGTGTTTTGCCTTTCTATCTCCTCCTCCCCACAGATCTGCACTCTGCTCAAGTGCCCCAGCACAAACCTGAGCACATGTGGGCAGCCCGTGGAGACAGCTCAGACCAAGTTTGAGATGTTCTCCCTCGGCGGCACGTTTGGCACCAGCTACGTCTTCCCAGAAGTGTTGTACAGCGGGGTGCAGCTGGCCCCCGGGGAGTTTGAGGTAATGGGACGTCCTGGAGCTGTTTTTTGCAAGGTTTTTCACTCTGTGGTGCTGAAAACTGATCTGGTAGCAAAGTCCCATCCAAGAGTGGCTTTCTTTGGTCTGCAGACTGTAACCCAAGCGGACAGATTTAAACAGATGGACTGAATCCACCCGTACTGATGGGAACATACCAGTCCTGGAGCTGAAAATCTCTTCAGTGCTTTCATTAGCAAATCTGCCTTCCCACTTCAGGTTGCAAATGAATAAGCCACAGCTTTCAAGGAGCTATTTTCAACAGATTTCTCATGATGGGCATTTTAGGAGAAAAAGAAATAAAAAACTCTGAGAAATTGTCCAAGCAAGAAAAATTACTTAGAAGTGTCATGTGTAAGAGCAAAGATTCTATACAGTTAAGAATGTTAAAAATTATTTTTGAGGGGTTTGTGAGGTTTATTTTTTTTGTTTGGAAATTAATTTTTTATTTTTGCCAAAAAGATGTTTTCATTCATAAACTTTAGATTAGTTTTATGCAATAGGCTAGATGAAATCCTAATTGGCTTGGAAGAAGTATTTAACAGCTTACAAGAGACAAGAAAGACAGTGAGAAAGACCTGAAAAATTTAGGGGAAACAAGGTTGATTTTTTTACAAAGTAGGAATTAAAAAGCACTGTTCACCCTTCATACTTGTTTCTGAACGAGACTTCTGAAAAAATAGACACGTCGAAGAATTTATTGATATGCTAAAAATATGATTGTAGTCTAATTTTAAAACAATAGATTGTATTTTCTTAATAAGTAAATGCTTATCTTTTGTCACAGAGGTAAAAAAGTTGTTGCAGGTATTCACAGTTGGTGAATAGTGATTTCAAACTGGTATGTAAAAAGTAACTAAGAAAACCTAGATACAGCCAGTAGCTTGAAATTCTCTATTTCCATCTGAAAATTGTTTTGGAGTCTTACAAAACAAAAAATGTTTCAAATATATCCTAGATATGTATACAACCTTCATTGCCTTGTATGAGTAATTAAAGAGAACCTAACAAATTAGTCATTCTCATTCTCACCTTTTTACGAGATGTAGAAAATTATCTTTTTTACCAAAGACACAGGAAGGTTTAAGGACTTCTAGGTCCTCAGAAATGTGGGAAGGCTATAAAATGGGGAGGCTGTGGCAGATCCAGAGAGAATTCTGCTTTCTTTCACTGTCTTGACTGTTTTTAAAAGTTTTTGCATCAAAACATTCAGGATCTAAGGTCTATTCTTTCTGTACTATGCAATATTGCTACTCTGTTAGTTGACTGTTAGTGCCATTCTCTTTCTTTTCCACCAGGTGCTACATGATGGGCGTTTGAAAAGCAAGCATGGCACATCAAAACCACTCATAACAGCGACTCTTTTTGGAAGGCTTTATGAGAAGGACCAGCCACATCCTCTGCGAATTTCTCAGTAAAGTATCTCCTTAGGAGTTATACACTCCTAGAGACAGGAGGGGAATTTCCTCCTGAGCTTTAGAGTTATCCTGTAGGATTCCTCTTCTGCAATATTGCGCTTCTGCTCAGCAGCTGTGGCAGAAAAAGTCACAAAAAAGTTTTTTTGGGACAAAGTGATGTGTTCACTCTGCTGTGCAGGCCTTTTTAACAGTGCTTGAGCCAGTGCAATTATTTTTTGGTATGCATGATCATCTGTCACACGAACCTTTTAATCAGAAATTTTGTTTCCCCCAAGATATCATATTAATTGCTAGGATTACAGTAGAAAGGAAACTGATACCAAAATCTATGAAATGTGGTTTGTCATTTTATTGGAGAATAAATTCTCTCCAAGAAAGCCTTTCTGTCCCTTTTGCCCCTTTCTGTTTTTCAGACTGTATAATCATGTTTCTACATTTTACAGCCATACAGCCCAATCAACAGGGCCTACTTAACACTCAATGTCACTCCGTGAGCCTTGGCCCCATTCTGACCGAGGTACTGTACAATAAAGAGAAAACCAGATTTGAAATTATCTTAGGTGCAATCTTAAGAGAAAGTGGTCTTCCACAACCTACCCAGGTGTTGGTCTGGCTAAGGTCTGCAGTCCCTCTGATCTTGCACCTCTTTGTACATGGCAGATGGGTGTTGGGTCCAGTGCACTTCACATCCAGCTTACCATATAAACACAGTACTCCAACACCTTCTCCTGGGTATATGGATAATTTCTTCAAAACTCTTAAGATATAGGAAATAGGCAATCTTTTAGCACTTGAAACACATTTCACTCTCTAGCATGACAAATGGGCCTTATTTTGGATTTCTAGTCTTGGGCCTCATTTCTATCTATCATATTATGGAGCAAATGAGTTTTGTTTGCATCAAATGTGCCTTGCAGTGACCCCTGCCTCCACACTTATCCCGTAGTATTTTGCATCTACTGCCATTCTTACAGGCTGCACCAAGGTTAGCGCAGAGCTGTGCTAAATGTGGCATGTAAGAAACACTCTGTGGCTTCCCACCCCATGTACACCTACTTATGTTATCCAGAAGTTGTTGAAATCACATGATTTCTGTTTTTTCCATGCTGCAGCTTTTCAGCATGCAACTTTAGGGGCTCTTTCTGGGAGGTTTTTCATCATAGAAATAAAATAGCTGAACTTACACTCGGTGGGGGAAGTGTAGCACTTGGGAGCAGTTACACAAAACAGACATGCCTGCTGTTCCCTTGTTCAGCACCTCACAACTGAACACAAAAATCTTTCATGTATTTCTTGCTGGCACTTCTGAAGTTCTGGGTACTTCCCAGGGACATGGAGAGCTGACTGTCTTGGGTTATCAGAGTCGGACACAGGTAGGATACAATTCATATTGCTAGTTAAATATAAGATATCAGGAAAGGACTCTCATATCTCATCCATTAGCAGTGCAGGAGTCCAAGATTCTTTGAAAGTTACACTAAAAGCAAATTTGAAGAACAGCTGACCAGCAGTTTTTGAGATGTGCTGCACTATGTTCCTCTCCCTGAGAATTTCCAAGGGTGCCATACAATAAAGCGCTGAAGAGTTTATTTAGCCCTTTCCCATTTCTAATGGCAAAGGAAGAATTTGGATAAGCAGAGGATGAAGCCTCTGTTGCTGCAGCCTCAGAATAGCTCCATCATTTCAACACACGAGAACCATGAACCCTGCTTTTGGGAAAGGATTCCCTGAAGGGGTTGCAAAAACCAACCAGATCTTCTCTTCAGTGACTAGTGGTCATGAGTGACTAGACAAAGTTCAGTGTAAGGAAATGGGAACTTTTGTAAAAACAGGAAATTTCAAATTATGCAAATTACAGTAACATTCAGAAGAGAGAAGCCGAGAGGTAATGAATGCCCAATGCAACAAATGGCATTTATCTTTAACAGCAGCAGTATTTACTGACTCTGGGGCAGATGTGCCGGAATAGAAAAGTCAAATTAATTTATAAGTAATTCATTTCAATGACCCCACCCCAAAGCTACAGATGGTATCTTAATGAGGCCCATCCCTCTCTGAGCTGGAAAAGCATGCTCTTCATACATCAATATTTCTTCCTTACACCTTGATGCTGGCCAAAGCAAACAAGATCCACCTGTCCACAGTGTTTCTAACCACACAGAGAGAAAAACAAGTTCATAATAGCTTTTATTGATGCAAGACATCAGATGAAGGTAGAAAAATAATCCATTTAAACAAATATGATCCAAACCTTGCAGCTAACTCAAGTAAAACTGGTAACAATTTTGAGGAACTTTGAATAAAGTTTCAGGTACTTTATTTTACATATTGAATTAAAGAGGCCTTGAGAAAAATAGAGAAACAAAATCTTAATAATCTGGAGTTTTAAAGAGAGAAGGATTCTTCAGCCATGTCCTTGCACATATATTTAAGTCACCATGACCTCCAGTTATGCATTAAATAATGTGGTGCCTTGAGGTACAATCAGAGGTTGTGTGACATTTAGACCAAGTAATTCAAAGCTAAATGAATGTTATCATGGGTGGATTACTGACAGTATGGGACATCATTCCTATGTACATTGAATCAGTGCATGTATACTGAGTGACAGACAGAATGACAATGACCTGAATTTGAACTGCAGAATTTCTAATTAACCAACAATTCAATTGTAACCCTACTTCATCCAGACAGTGTTTGCAATGCCACTGTCCACCATCAGGACAACAAAGCTGAAAAAAGAGAATAACTTGTGTAGGTAAGTAAAGAGAGTAGCAGCTATTATAAGGTTTACCACAGCTAATTACAGGAATTACAAGCTCCTCTGTGGCTTGTGATGGACCATGAGATGCCATGGAGCCCCAACAGAGAAGTAATTATAGTGCACCTTCTAAAAATCAACCTTTTAACACTGTGGACAAATGCCACCTTCTACTGAAGTCACAGATGAGCATGATAACATTACCAGGTGTTGTCAATATGTGAATTAGACGCAGGTGGTTGGTGAAACAGAAAGTGTACATACTGATAACACTATGTTATTTTCTTTTCAGTCTGGAAAGAAAAAAATTAGCAGCTGTGAAATTATTAAAATATTTCTTGTAGCCACTCATTACTATAAAGTTTCAAGGGAAAAAATCCCATATTCCCATGGCAGCAGGGAATTTCTACTCCAAATATTTTCAATGTAGGAAATGCATTGTAACTGCATGACTTTATCTTTCTCTATCCATCTTAATTTGCTGCTTCTAATGTTAAAGTTAATTGATGAACTCATAGTCTGGGAACTGTGATAGTGTCAGGATGCAAGATTAGCAAGGATTATATAAATCAGGGATAGATTTTTATGTCAAACATAAAGTCAATCTTTAGGAAATCCTCTTTCAGAAAAAAAGGGATAATGAATATTTGCACACAGTTGTTCACCCAGCTTATGTACTGCAGAACATAACATAAAACTAAAAATCTTTGAAGACTACCATTGTGATAGTCTTCAAGACCAAGCAATTATTTTTGTAACAGCAATTTTGAACATTTTCTTCTAAATGAGGATTAGGAGTATGAGACACTTGAACTTATCAAAGTCAAGTACATGGAAACATTACGGTCAGTTTTTTTATATGATTATTTTTCTATTCTGCAATTCACCTTGATGTGTTTTCCAGCCATTTGAGATTGATTTTTGTACACTGAAAAAAGGTCTATTCAGTTTTAGTTTTAGGGCCCTCTGAGGAAAATTCATTTTGGGGAGAGGGGTGGTTCAGGCAAGACTTTCTTGTCAAACTTGTGGATGAGTTTAGAAAAATTTAAACTTTATTCTGCAACATCTATGAAATTCTTAGACAAAATATAATAGTGATGGTTTCCATTAAGTTGAGCAAAGAAAGTAAAGTGACTTTGTCCTGATTTGGGCAAAATTTGGGAGACAACCACTAACGTGGTTCCTCCAGGAAAGCCAATTCAAGTGGCCCCTCCGCCCCCAACAGGTCCGGGAAAAAATTCCTTAGAGAGAAGTGGGGAAAAAAAGCTGTTTATTCAACAGTCAAAGCACTCCCCAGCCCAATATGAACAATACTAAAACAACAAATTGTCTCACTGCTCCGAGGAGATGACAAATTGAGAACAGTCCCTCTTGTAGGTTGCTCAGTCCCTTCAGCTCTGGAAAATGCTGCGGCCTGGGCCATGCCCCAGTGGGCCACGGGTGGGGACTCCCGGTCCTCTTCTGGGTTTTCAGTCCAGGGCAGGTTCAAAAACAGTTCCAAAGAAAAGAACAGAGCCATAATCCAGGGAATTTCTGCCTCAGCTAGCTAACTAACTAAAGCAAAAGAAAGAGCTCTCCAGCCAACTGCCGAAGCACTGTCCCGCCGAAGAATGCAGGGGAGTAGGTACAGTGTTCTGATAACAAAACTTCACATTTCCTTTTCTCCCCCTTCACTCTCAGAGCCCGTCTTAAAGATACAGAACTCAACATCCAGCACAAAGAGTCAAACGATTTGGGGTTTCAAGCATCACAAAGTCACTCCAGGACAGACTTCTAGGCTAATGCCATTGCCATGTTACTTACAGACTCTTTAGGATACACTCTCCCATACTTTTTAGAGACCTTTCTATGTTTTCCATATAGCATTTATTCCTGTGCTGGCTAAGTGCTGCTACATAATGCCTAAAACTCTCCCTTCCTTTCATTTTGTCTCCACTAGGACCCAGAAATTTTGACTTAATGCTCTTTTCATTGAGGTCCAATAAATTCAAATGGGAGCAATAAGTTTGCTATATTATCAATGGTGCTAACATCAGTTTGCATCTACTGATTGTGCATCTGCAGAAGCAGAGGTGTTCTGCTTTTAGATTTGAACTCAAACAGTCATAATCTGTGGGGTTTTATCAGTTCCCTCTGCATGGAGGGTCTCACACAACTTGACTGGGTTTAGTTGTGGCTGGAAGTCATCAACTCTGCCCCAAAGAGTTCAGAGATAGTGACTGATATAGCTCCCATCCTGACAAAAGTTAGGTGCACTGATGCTGTGAAGTTCCCAGTACCTTAGTTTGTCACCCAGCTGACAAAGCGTACAAAAATTGATCCAAAAAAATGTACAAGCTTCATTTTCTTGTGTCCTAGGTTACACTGTAAAATGTGCCAGAGGGTCTGTATTCTATCTCCATCTTCATTAACTGTTGAAACCAGGAGGGGCAGTGTTTTCCTTGCCTCCTTCCCCGGACCATCTCCTGTTAATGAGTCATCAATTCCTGCCCCATGGGTCATAGATAACTCCCTCTGGGAGCCATTTGTGTTCAATGGGAAATCAAGGACCCACCCCATGACTCATACAATGACATCATCCCATTGTGAGATGCTCCGCCCAGGGGGAGGAGCCAAGCATTCCCACCTGGATATAATGTGGTGTTTGGAACAGAATGAGCAGCACTTACCCACTGGTTTCCAGAGGACAAGAGCTACCAGAACTTTCTACAGGATCATTACTTCAGCAAGACCACCTCATCTGGACTGCTACCACCACCCTAACTAGCAGGGTATCAGGTTGTATTCTGACTCTTTCAGTAGTTGTTTTTCTTTTGTACTACTTACTTCTTACTTCTTCCTATTAAATTATATTTCTAACTTGAAGTCTCACTGGTTTTGCTTTCAAACCAGCACATCTTCCCATCCCCTTTCTTGTTAAGTGATTGTCTTCTCCAATTTTCTCAGAGGTGTTCTTATGCCAAGTTGGCTGCACTAACTACCATAAACAAATGGTAAAAACACAATGTAATTCATTCATGGGAAGATTTTTAAAAAAGAAGAATTATTCTTATCTAAGAAGAAATCAAATATATCTGACACTGAAATACAGGAGGGAAGAGCAAACTGTAAAAAGATGGCCATTAATAGTTACTGAGATACTTCCTGATAGCTAGGCTGGAAGACAGAAAGCTTTTGGCAGGTGTGAGTAAAAAAATATGTGTAGTCTTTTCATAACTAGTGTCAATTAGCTGTACCTTAAGAGTATAACATAGCTGTATTGTATGAGGACTGTGTGTATATAAAAGCTAAAGTTTAATCAAGCTTCATTACCTATCAACAGGCTTAAGCATTTATTTTATTGAAGAATTTATGAGACTAATTTACACTAGGCCTTTTAGTTGTTTATTCATGTTAACATTAACCTCTATTGGCAGGAATTCTTCCAAATTCAGCATTAGACTAAACATAAACAGAAACTTCTAGTACTTGAGGGTTGTGTAACCCTTAATGTAACCACTCCTTTATTATGCCAAGGCAGTTGTACACTGCCAGTTGTTTTCTGCCAAGCCTTTTCTTATAGATCCTTGTCCCTTCTGTCACCAAGGATGTGACCTATATTCCTCCCTGGTTTGCCAAAGCTCACCATTAGCTCTTGATGACTTGCAAACATTTGCAAGCAGAAGGGAGAATTGGTAACAATTGCAGATAACAAAATGGACTACAGGGGGTAAAAAAGGGCGGGAGGAGAAGAGAGATGCTTTCTCTTCACCAGTCCTCATCTGCATGAACAAAAAGTTATGCCAGCTGGTTGGGGAACATTTAAACAGCTGAACCTCCTGTTGCCATCTGTTCCTTCTCAGTGTCAGGGATATTGACAGGAGCTAGCTAGTCAGTGAGAACTTGATAACAAGTTGTAAATCAAGTTCAAATCTACTTCAGTATACCCTTACCTCTTCCACAGTGACCCAATATTCAATTGATAGCACCTACTGACAAGATAAATAAACCTTTTCTGGTGAAAAAAATGGGTGGCCCAGGCATGTCTTCCTGAGCAGAGGGTCAGCAAGAAAGGGTACAGCCTCTGGCACGGGTAATTCTTGCACTAGTCGTGATGCTGTTTCTGCAGTATCATGATACCACTGATGTTCATGCACAGCATCCCTGCTTCCTGCAGCAAGAAATGACTGTGGAAGCAAAAGATGGCCCTGGCAGTTTGCCCTCTTAAAAATGGCCCACGGTGCATTAGAACTGGCATCTGCAGCCTGCTGGACTTGCAAATGGACTACTAGAAACAGTCCGATTCAATATTTCTGGGAAAATAGCATGTGTCTGCTGTAGTAAAATCCAGCGTTTGTGAAAGGAACAGAGAGCAGTCCATGAGAAGGCAAGCTAGAGGACATAATTTATTGACATATAAGTCTTTATTACCAATTTCAGCTCTCAGTGGTTTCCAGTAGTCACCCTTCCAGACCAGAATGAGTTGTCCTTATTGTTCAGCCTTATGTCCTTTGTGCCACCTTGCCAGTGCCATACTTTCCTAAGTCCCAAGCTTATCCCAACCCCAAATACCCAGGGTAGAAGTTGCAGCCTGAGCCCCACAGGTCCTGCTACAGGCTCAAAGAAACCTCTGGGGAGCAGGAGCTGAAAGGCCTGGCTCTCCACCAATGCAGCCCACTAACTGACACCCCAAAGTGGGTCAGTTTTTTTCTCTGGTGTTACTTTTTCCCTGGAAGGATGCTCCTTTTTGGGTTCCACATCAATACTAAAACTATTGTTTGAAGATGGTGGATGCTCTCAATGAGCTGCAGGTATAGTTCTCAGGTATGGTAAAAGTATAAAAATAGGAAAGCAACAGCTCTTAAATCCCTGCTACTACAAAGCAAATCATATAAACACTTGTCCTAGGTTACA
>VXBU01008272.1:0-25714 GCA_013400315.1 Bombycilla garrulus
GTCTTTTCCATGTGATTCCTTGTGAAGAGAGAGCCTCCAGCTTCTTTGTACCTAACCTTTTTGTACTGGAATATAGTACTTTCTCTGGAGAGAAAAGAAAGTTAATGGCTTTAAATCAAAAAATAGCAGGTTCAGATTAGATATTAAGAAGAAATTTTTCACTATAATGGTGGTGAGGCACTTGAACAGGTTGCCCAGAGAAGTTATGGACATATCAACTCTGTCTAGTGAAAGCTGTCCCTGCCTATGCCAGGGGAGGGGAACTAGATGATCTTTAAGTCCCTTCCAACTCAAACCATTTCATGATCCTATCATTCTTCAACATTTCATCATACAGCAGATTCTCTAACTCTTTGATAATTTTTTCTGACTCCTAATGGTCTTATTCTATAAAGGCCAGATCTTAAACAATGCTGCTGCTATGGGTGAAAGTACACTCTCTAAAGTAGAATTATACATACGTGTACCTAACAAGCACAGTGCTTGAAACATGCCTCTTGCCATGATCTCTAACCTATGGAATCTCAATCCATCTTTTCCTCATTGCTTGAGGATGGATGACTAATCTGTTGACTTCCTACCAAGAAAATGGACCTCATATATAGAAACTGAATAACTGATTCCTTTAAGTACTCTTCAAAGAGCCCACCGCAAGCATTTGCAAAATCAAAGTCCTAGTCATTTATCAAAACAGAATCGTATCCTTGTGTAGCTGTTTCTGTAGCAAAAGCCCTTAATGAATAAGACCTTGAATGTTAAAAAAAAATTAATATGATTTATAGCAGTAATCCTCTTAAACAGTCGAGTCTTTGCCAGCTTTCAACTAACAAGCTCAGTTATTAATGGCAGCAGTCTTACAACACTCAGGGATTACTGTCTAGGCCTGCTGACAATGCACTGCTAGTGACCAGTTTTCAAAGTGCAATCTGTTATTGTATTTCACAGTCAAATCAGTGTTTAAAATTGCTTGAAGCGTGATAACTTGCCTCTTCTAGCAAGCCCACTATTTTTAAAAAAACAACAGCATTGTATTATTCTTTTTAACTGTGATTAAAGGTTATGATTATTACCAGTGTAAGTTATCTGGCAACATTTTTTAGTTTGTAGTTTGATCAGGTAAACTTGAAAAGAATATCAAGCATAAAAAAATAACATTACCTTTAACGATAAAAAAGGACAGACATGTCAGAAACCTGTCTACCTTCTCTTAATTCTTAATATGGAGTTTCTGACAAGTGTACAGATTTGCCTTAATTATTTATTTATTTCATTGAAACCATTTCCATCTGTTTTAAATTTTTAATAAGTCTATTTAAATAAAGAGAAGTCAATTGGGATGTTGTTTTTATGTTTGAAAATCCTGAAGGGCTCTCTTTTCAGAAAATGTAGCTTTGTGGTATTTGGTGTAACATCCCTTGTTAAAAAACTGAGATAATTCCAAAGAAGGATCTCTAAACATCGATGGCTAATGCAACAAAGGCTACTGAACATAACTAGTGCTCTATAAACTCTCACCCTTATCCTGGAGCCTTTCGATCTCCATGGAGTTGCAATGGAGTCACATTTCCTTTCGTCCCCGAAAATAAAACAAAACAGGTTTCCATATCTTGTTCCAGTTTTGTTTACCCTCTATATTTGGCAGCATCAATCTACCTTGTACAGACTAGTGAAAATTCTGAAAAAGAGACATTGTATGTTGTAAAAGCCCTTGATGGTTAAGTGGGTTTGTATAAAACCTTCAGAATATGGTTATTAAGTCATGCATTGTATAAAGGAATTTCAGCAAAAGGAGCTTGTTATCCTTCACTCACTGACTTGGATAGTGTTCTGGTCAGTATCTCTGTCCCTTTTGCATCTGATTTGAAGCAAATTTAAAATTATTCTATGATTAACATTAACAAAGTAACAAAACAGCCTTTAGTATTATAAGAGCAAGTGTAGAATCTTACAACCCCAGAGAATTTTTGCTGCATCGGCAAAATTTTTTGTTCCTCCTAATATAGAAAATATGAGAGATCTTTGTAAACTATAAGAGGATGTAGTTAAACTGTGTTCTTCTGGTCAGGAAGTTGAACAAGGTGCAACATGGTCCAGGTGCATGGACCATCAGGACAAATAATAGTAGGATATTATGTCTTGGTCCAGCAAGAATGGATGTCATGTTAATTTTAAAATGAAAAAGCCTATTCTGCTGAAAGAATTAAACTAGTAATCACTATTTTAAGAACTATTGGAATATTTCATCTTAGTGATTTAATGTATAACATTCCATTGTAGAAACAGATGTTATATGTTATTGTAGTAATATCTCTGTGAAAGAATTCTGGAAACTCTGAAAACACACAGGAAGAAACCATTGTGATACTGATTTTCTATGTTTCTGTGGAAGAAACAAGAATTCCACCTGGACAACAAAAGCCCCAAATGGATGCCTGTGATTTTTTTTTTATGCCAGCATAACTTATAGGAAAAGGGGCTTTGTTCTTTGCTACACAGATGGTAAGAGAAAGAGAACTGAAGGCTCTGCAAGACATTTCACAGAGACATGTCTGACAGGTGATCAAGTCATCGAACATTTCTCCCTGAAAAACAATGTTCAGATGTAGTCTAAGCATACACCCTATGACAGCAGGAACACACTTTCCTCTGTGTTGACATTCAGTTTAATAATAGAAAAAGCAAGCAGAATTTCTGGCAATGACAACAACAACAAAGTATATGCTTTCATGTTTATGATACAGACTTCATCAATCAATGTATTTCTTTACTAGGGGATGACTATTTTAATAAGAAACTTTTAACTTTTGATAGTATATGAAAAACTAGTGACTCAGGTGTGGAAACTCAGTACAGTCTGTTTTAGAGGTATTGGATTATAAATGTCTTATTCAGTATTGGGTTATAAATGTCGGTGAAATGCTATTAATGGTGTTAACATGATGGCTTCCTACTAAATCATGTCCTTGATATTCAGAGCTAAACACATAAACAACATTTCAAGGCTCCTGTCACTCAGAAGCACATTTCTGCAGAATATAAGCATATCTGTCACTCTGAGATGTACACTGATTTTTTTTTTTTAAATGCAAAAACATGTGCCTATTTTTAACTCTCCATTGCCCAAAAATGACTGAAAATGCCTCCAATAGGTCATGAAAATTGTAATCTTCATCTCATACCTCAAAGAAATAGACTACCAGAAATTATTTTGTTATAAGTCTTGTGGCCTACATTTGTTGCTTCACTTCACATTCAATATTAAACACCACAAATATCACATAACCTATCTTATATGTACTAAGCACATCTACCATGAAATACAGAAGCTATTAGTGACAAATCTCTTACTTAATGTGAAGAGTTAACCAGTACTGACTTCTTATATTTTGTTGAGAAGCCTACAGGAAAGAAATTCCTGAGTATTAAGTTTCCTCATCTAGTGACACAAACCATTTTATTCACTCTTTATAGCAGAATGAGTCAGAATTATTTTAAAGAAGGAATTAATTGCAAGTACATAGGACAACCATAAACACACTAACACAACAAAGCTGTATCAGCTGATCTGTCAATCTACAAACCATGTATTTTGTTACAAATTAAAAATCATTGCAAAGAAACACTCAAGTATATACCAGCTGAGGATTTCATGGAAGTTCCAAAATGTTTTCACATGGATGGAACTTCCCTAGAACTTTGATCATTTTTATTTTTAGCAGGTTTTTTTGTGAAGAAATTCTATACAACCAGGATAAGAGCACTGTTGTCTGAATTATCTCTGATACAAATCAAGTGATTTGCACCAAAACTGCTAGTTATATTATGCCTTGTGCTCTCTTATACTAAGTGGGATTCTGCAATATTTGGTGTGCTTCACACAAAAACCACTATTCATTAAAAATATTGAAGTAAAATCTAACATGCATCTCCGTATTGTAAAACACATGACAGTATGGTAGATAACTCCATCAATGAAAACTCAAAAATTCAAATTTTATTTCTGCATCACTATATATATATATAATTTGATGTCTTTTTCCAAGCTTTGGTCATTTTATTATTGACACTTTGAGGACCAAGGAATAAATATAGAAATACAAGGAATGATACTTTCTGGCTTTCCCTCTTGGTGTCCTTTATTCCTTATTGTTTCTAAAAACATGAAAAGAATATTTCAAGGGATAATGTGCATTGTTCATTCAAAATAAATAATTAATTAGCAAACCTGTTTTAAGCAAATGTGTGCTTTCTCTTAGGCAGTGAAAGAAACACTTAGCTGCACTATAGCAAATAGGCAACAGATTAACTGCTTATTTAAAAGACGTCAAATTAATCTACCCTAAATTGAAATTATACTTACATTTTCAGCTCTCCTAAACAGAAAGGTTCAAATAACAGTTTCTAGGAAACTTTTCCCCCCACCTCTGTCTTCTTCAACTATATGTTTCATTCTAAGGTGCAAAGGAAAAACATTTTTGGGATTTTTCTGCAAAGGCACAGAATGGTCCTGTCACACATAAATAAATAAAACAATATAACCATAAAGTGGAAGGTGGAAAAGATTTGCAGTTTCAAGTATTTTGCAGAATCCCAGAATGAGTAAGGTTGGAAGGTGTCCAACCTGCCTGCTCAGGCAGGGTCATGCTGGAGCTCATTGCACAGAATTGCATCCAGACAGTTCAATTTCCATTCAGTTCTCTGTTCTAAACTGGGCTATAGAAAAAATCAGGGTTTGAAGAGTACAACATAAATAATGCACCTGACTGCTGTTCTATTTCACCATCACTGGTATGCAAGTAATTCTGTAGAGTTTTGGGCTTCAAGAGTTGAACTGTTCCAGAATTTTGTAACTGGAGTCAGGATGATTGAAGGAAGCAGATAATCACATTATTCACTTTCTCTTCACATTTGCTTAGGTCAGTTCCAACAATATTCTACATAGAAATTTGATTTTCCTATTTTTCTAGAGCTGTTTTTCTTGTTATAAAGAAACACAAATGAATGTTTAAACATTATCTTTTATTATCTGCAGAAATTATCTGTGGGAACTTAATAAAATAATTTAAATTCACACCATGGCAACAGAGAATGTTCAATCTGACATTTGACTAACTGTGCAAATTTAAGAAAAAGCTCGTAATTCCTTTGCAACACAGGTTTTCTGAAAGGTTTTCTGGATGAATCATTGAAAGGAGACAAGACAAGAATGTAGCTTAGTAGCTCCAAGTGTTTGTGGACAGGCTATTTAGCAAACACACAGAGGAGAGATATAGTATATGTCCAACATTCCTCAAAGCTGTGACCTCAAAGCTGTATCAGAAAAGTATGCCAAATTCTGTATCACCTTTTTGGGGGTCAAAGCTCTTAATAAAAAGACATTAAAACTATGTGTGAACATTTCTATATAAACTTTCTCTTGTAGTCATTAGAAATCACAGAAAATTATCATCTCTCTTTTCTGTTGGGAGAAAAGTTAGCTCTTTTTAATATTATAGACTACAACAGTTTGACAATAGTTTCCACATTTGTAACTTTCCCAACTTAAGTATTCTTCTCTTTCCTGAGGCTGACTGATCTCTAAGTTTTCTAAAGCTTTCTCTACCTAGATATAATCCCTTTCAAGACCGGTCTTCAGCAAATGGTGGAGAAAAAAGGCTCAGAGGAAGTCTAATTACCTCACACACAAATCATTGTGAATAATGGCTAAAGGTGATATTTTCTTTCCTAATGTCTTTACTTCTCTTGTAAATGCAGGAAAGGCATAATTTTGAAAACCTGTAAATGTAATGGGCACTGTGGCAAAGACTGTGTACAATTATCAGTCTAGTCAAATATATACAATAAATTAATATATTTAATAGAAAATTGACGAAAGTAAGAGTCTCTGCTACAACTGTCAGAAAATTATTTCAGTTTTAGAGATTGAGTATTGTCATTGTTTTAAAGTCATATAACCTGATCACCTGTGGTGGTAGAAATGGAAGATTCTCAAGAAAGGATTAGCAGTTACCCAATAAATGCCTGCATATTTTCCAGTTAGAAGGGCACTAAATTTTTTTTTTCATTCCACATAAACTTATATAAATATGTCATGTATTGCTTTATTATGATATTTTGGAATAAGTTTTATTACATTACATTATCATGTTAGGAGAATGTCCTGACAAAATAAAATATATACTGACAAATGCATTCTAATTTTAACTATTTTCAAGGTAATTCCAGGTATTGCTTTCTCTTGATTATTGTAAAAAACAAAATTGGGATATCTAGATGTCAAAAACTGAGCTGAGTAAAAGTAGACATTGAATTTTGGAAGAGACACATAGCTCCACAGATATTTTTTGTGGTTCAAGAAGAATATGGCACCCATAAAAAGAGTGCCACTATATGCATTTTAAAGTTTTAAAATATAACAGGTTTATATATAATTGTTAATGGATATTAATATATTATTTATAATAACATAATTATCTGGAATAATATACAATTATGTATATATTTAAATAATTATAAATACATTTTTAATATATATATATATATACACATATGTGAAAAATTATTTAAAGAACACTTTTTTCCTAGCAATAGTTTTCCCAATTCAAAGACATCCCATAGCAGTATTTCTAGCAATATATTCCCATCAGTATTTCTATAAAATACATCTGTAGAATACTCAATATGATGATTTCATTAATTCAAATCAAAGAAAAACATCTATAGGTTTAGATCATTGCACACAAAGACTTCATTAACAGCACAGGATTGATATTGTGAAGATGAACACCTGAAACTAAAGGAATGCCAGCACTAAGGGTCTGCCATGCCTGAATCTCTTCTCTTTCTGTCATAAACATAACTTGCAACAGACCTATTTATGCTATCATACACTACTTTTTGATTGAGCTTTTCCTCATTTAATGCAGGTAACAGATGGCATTCATTTATTAGTACCTACTCAATATTTTCTTTCCCTACATCATTCAACGTGTGGTCCTAATACCTAGAAATTTTTGCTACATATTTTGCTCTGAAGAGAGTATTATAAATTTTCATCTAAGCTGTGAGGCTGTAATGATGGCACTTCCAAAGCATTAATATTTGCTATCACACCTTGTGAATGAAAACTGAAGCATATAGAAAAAGTTTTTGTTTATTTTTTCTGATTTTTTCACCTAAAATGCTAGGTTTCAAAAATCATGTGGTACATGATGTATTTGAAGTTCATTTTCTATAATCTCAGTCAAAATTCTAGGCCATCTATATTTTTATAAATATGAAAAACACCAACTCAGAAGTCCACCAGTACAGAAAGAGGGTTTGCATAATTAGTGGTAAAACATTAAGACATTGATATAAGTGATTTGTCTTTATCACTCAGAAGACATGAATGAGAGAGAGTGGAAGGATCCACTTCTCTGTAGTAGTATTTATTTGCTTGGACTATGAGAACATCTTTATGTTTCTTGAGTTAATCTACAATGAAAAAATTAAAATGTGTTCAAGTAAGAGGAGAGCAAAATTTGTACATGCATGTCCAATGTTTCATCAGGTTTTCCACCTATGCCACTGAATCTAACGAAAGTTTTCAATAGTACTAACAATATCAATATTGAAACTGCATCACATAGTTAGAAATACTGCTTATTATGTCTGTAGGAAGACAGCTGTACTAAATTAGTATATGTTTTTTACAGCATTCCCTTACATTTTACTGTTCAACTTTGAAATGTAACACAGTTACATTTAATGTTCCTTTTAGACAGATTGCCGTGTGTGTTATTTTTTTAGCTAAAGAACAAGCTCACTTTGATTTTGAAATTCTAACACCTGGATTCATACTGATTTTATTTACTTCTACAGAAAAGCAGAAACTTTTGAAAAGTTGATCTCTGCAATACCCCTATTCTTCTCTTAGTTATGTTTCCTAGGCAGTCCCAGCCTTTCCTATTCCACAACAACTTATTATCTGTTCTACATCTGCTGAAGCTTCTTTTCACCTGGCTTTTTCCCCCTCAAGTTTCTGTTTTGTTACTACTTGGAGTAGCTTTTTGTTCAAATTAGGTGTTATACACTTCAGAAAGGTTTTTCCCATTTGATTTCTTATTTTATTCTCAATTTTTCAACTAGATAATTTCTTGCACTTGCCTTTTCAATGTGTTTGTGTTTGTATTTGTTCTTCCCTTCTAACGCTCATCTATGATTGACAAGGGAAGAGTGACCAATGTCATCTACCTAGGCTTCAATAAAGTCTCTTACATGGTACTTAACAACATACTTATCTCCAAACTAGAGAGACATGGATTGGAAACATGGACTGGAGTTGGCTGTCTGGATCCAGATGGACTGTCATGTTTAATGGCTCTATGTTTAAGTGGAGCCCAGTGGTGAGTGGTGTCCCTCAAGGCTTTGTTTTGGGACCAGAGCTCTTTAATATCTATATCAGTGACACAGAAAATGAGACTGAGAGCAAGTTGGCAGATGGCGTGAAGCTGAGTGATGCTGTTGATACAACAGAAGGTGGGGATGCCATCCAGAGGGACATGGACAAGCTTGAGAAATGGGCCCATGAAGCTTAATAAGGCCAAGTGCGAAGTGCATTACCTGGCTCAGGCCAATCTCAGATGTGAGTACTAGGAGAAGAATTCAGTAAGAACAGCCTGGTGAAATGGATCTGGGGTTCTCATGGACGGCATAATCTAATAGTATGTCTTCACAGTCCAGGCGTCCAACTGCATCCTGGGCTGCAACAAAACAGGTGTGGACAGCAGGTTGAGGGAGATGATTCTTCCACTGTACTCTGCCCATGTGAGACCTCACACATATGGGGAATTTTGTGTCCAGCTCTGGACCACGAATAATGGCAGATACATGAAGACAAGCTGAGAGAGCTGGAGTTGTTCAGTCTGGAGAAAAGAATGATCCTGGGACACCTTATAGCAGCCTTCTAGTACCTAAAGGGGTTTAGAAGAAGGCTGGAGAAGGAATTTTTACATAGGAAGGTACTGATAAGACAAGAGGGAATGGGTTTTAAATGATAGAGGGGAGATTTAGGTTAGATTTTAGAAGAATATTCCTTTCTATGAGGTTGGTGAGACGCTGGAACAGGTTTCCGAAAGAAGTTGTGAGTGTCCCATCCTTGGAAATGTTCAAGGCTGGATTGGATAAGGCTCTGAGCAACCTGGTCTAGTGAAAGGTGTCCTTGTCGATCTTTAAGGTCTTGTCCAATCCCAACCATTCTATATGATTCTATAACAGGGAGAGGCCTAAGGTGACCTATAAAGTAAATGGCTTGAAATGTTTTCTGGGTTCCAAGGTTATATGAGATGCACAAGTCTTAAATTACAGGGCAATAGATAACTGAAAATATTTTCTATGTGAAATCTGTGAAAAAATTGCAATTAGTCTTGTTATAAATTGTCAACTGTCTTGAGATGATATATACAAACCCTCTTTTTTGTAGATTAAAAGGCAGCTCCAGAAAATCTTTAGCTTTGGGTTTGTAAAAAGTTACTCCATTTACCAGATGAGAAAGATAATTTGTATGCTAGCATTTTCCTGGCTTTTAGAATTGTTCCAGTTTGTAAATGGCTGTGTAAAATTCAATTTCCCTATACTCCTTCTAGAATATGAATTCATCTAGAGGTTTAAGCAGATATTAAAAATTTTGGAGAGGAATTCAGTTATTTAAACAAAGGTTACATAATGCCATTTTTAGGCCATCCTATTTCATATCTAATAGCCCTGTGAGGTGCCTCAGCAAAAAAAAACTTAAAAAAAAATCACACATGGCACTATGATGAGGCAGCTGAAAGCCATCCTTGGGAAGAAATTCATTTCATCTAAATGTAGACACCTGCATCACAGGTTCTTACATTCCAGCTAGTCATTACAGGGTCATTTTCTAGTCAATGGAGAGCAGTAAGTACTTCAAGAGCCTAATTTCTCTGACTGAATGTCTATGTCTACTCTAGGATGAGATGAACCATGCCCTAAAGGCATCTTTTAAATATAAAGGTATCTAACATGATTAGCTGAGATTTGGACATCTATATTGTAGACATCAGCATGTACTCAGATGAATAGGACTCATGTCAGCAGAGTGGAGGAATTTTCTGGCAAAATGAGTCTGCCAGACAATGATTCTCTGAAACTGAAATATCTAATTATTTTTCTGAGTTTGGCACATGGGTTTCCAATTGTCTGGTGTTTCAAATCCCACAGCTCAAATGTAGCCTCCCTATTGACTACATTGAAGTTTCAAACTCATGAGTGAGCTGAGAGCCCAAATGATTAACCTTTCCCAAACTAAATAAAGTTATGCTGATGTGAGGCACAGAGATCACACACACACAAGCAATTTTCCTCTCAGTATGGAAGTATCATGGAAGGATTGCTTCTAAGCTCTGGACACTGAACCGGAGTGCGAACAGAAATAAATACTATCCTTAATAACAGGCATTCAGTGAATTCAAGTATATGTGAAAAAAACAAATGTAGAATAGAATATAGAATAAAACAAAACATTAATTGAATGGCACGTGCAAAGGTAGCAGGAGCTAAATTAATCACTAAATCACAGGACTGTCAAGACTGGAAAAAATCTTTAAGATTATCATGTCCAACAGTCAACCCAGCACTGCCACCATGCTCAACACTAAACCATGTCTCCAAGTGTTATATCCACATGTTTTTTTAACAGTTCCAGAGGTAGCAACTCCACCAATTCCCTGGACCATTTTTTCCAATGTTTCACAACCCTTCCCATTAACAAATTTTTCATAAAATCTAAGCTAAACATCCCCTGGAACATGAAACACACAAATACACCAATATCTTTCATTGAGAAGATAAGACTTTCTTATTGTCCAGTTCTAAAATTAAAACTGATGAGTTTAACAGTGTTTATTAAATAAATTTACTTGACAGATGAATCTGGAGGTTTTTTATTTGCCATTGTTCTGTTGGATATGTCAAAACTAAAATACAGGTTGGAAAACAGTACTTGGGAATTTGAATATCATCTCAATGAAAAAATCAGGTTAGATATTATTTTTGTAGATAGAATGAAAAAAATCTAAGGAATGCATTCTTCAAAATGTAATCTTATGTTTCATACCCTCTGAAAAGAGACTGATTAATACATTTCCTGTGGTATTAGTGAATTTGTGACAAAGCTGCTCACCCAGGGAAACTATTTGATTGAAATATTATTTTAAGGCTGACCTTCTTGACGGTGCACTGTTGGCATCCCCTGTAGTATTACACTTCAGTACTGTAGCATAGTTATTAGAATATACCAATATAAAATTCTAGTTTTCTGTATCTAGTCAATTTGACTATTAAAAAATGGCTGCCTTTTTTAATGGTCAATTAAACACTTATGATTACATAGCCAAAGAATCACAGCTTTCCTTACAGACGATACTTGAGGTTAGTATGATCTATAAATCAGCAACCATATTTTAGAACAAGTAAATTTCTAGACATTAGTAACAAGCAGACTGAAACTATCATGAAAGCAATTAAAAATATTTATAGACTATGTTTCATGAAACCAAAATAATACTCATTTTTTCAGGAGATGACTTTTTACTGTAAATAATACAGTTAATGGCGTACATTCATCATATCTCACATTAATTAGATTTTTTTTCTTTTTGTTAGGATCTATGAAACAGTTTTAAGTACCAATGTCAACAACAGTTAACATGATTAAAACTGCATTCCTAATAAGAATTTTATCCCAACTTGTATTAATGTTTATTTTAAAATGCTTCTGTGCTGTGGAACCATCTGTTTCTTGCTAGTTATAGTACCTGAGTTCTACAATCATAGGACCCAAGGGAGTTTTTCACCTATTTTTCTTCATAGTATAGCAGGCATTCACTACTGCATTCAAAAGAAATATGTCAACTGAAGTTCAGAAGTTGTAGTCAACAGGAAAATATTTGCAAACTTTTAAAACTGAAACTTCTTGTAAACGCCTCCTAATTTTATCAGTGAATTTTCTGGCTGCGAATTTGAAATTGCAGATTTTCTCACATTATACTAGGAAGAAGGAAAGAGATACTAGCAGCCAAAATCAGTCATCCTTCTGTATGTACTTAAAAAAATTGTCTTCCTGTAAACATATGACTTTCAAACCACCTTTTGAAAAATATTAAAATCAATTAAGCAATAGGTAAATTTTCATTTAGAAAAAGAAATCAATCAGCTGTCATTTTTTATTGATTATTGTGGAACAGAGTGGTGTTTAAACTATTAATTCATTGCACATTATTCTACATCTATAAAAACACCAAGTGAATTAGGTATGATATGCATCATAGTAAATGGATAGAAAATTTAGTTTCCCTTTTCAAGTCCTGGTTTGCACCATGTGATCATCTGCTCTTCATTTGCTAGGTCATTCCTGTTGAGTAGAAAAGTAAATTACTTTCTAATAAAGGTCAGGTTTTTTTAAGTAATAAGAGCTACAAAATCTCACAAGTTAAATTAGAATATATGTAACTAGAGGTAAGGTTGTGATTTACAGGTTTTGGCAATGGGTATTTTGCTTAAAAGGTAAACCAGACTTGGGATATATTAAAACACAATGTAAAATACACACATATAATTTAATTAGATTGATACAAAAATGGGGACACACAAAGAAAGACATATATATATAACACTCAGAATTTTGTCTGAATTGGAGAAAATACACAGTCTGTTGCATTCAGCAGTTTATAGCAATATAAACATAAATGAGGATTTTAATAAGAACCAGATACCAGTCTTTTGGTCAAAAGGCTTACTAAAATCTAGAAAGGAAAGAAAAAACTAACCCGATCAGTTGTTAAATATATCTGATTTCTCTACTGCAAATACAGTCAAAAATCAGAGCACAGTGGAATCACTGCATCCCTAGTGTTTAAAATAAGGTTACACTAAGAGATATAAATGACAGATACTATCATCTACAAATTATGTAAGTGATGGTGATGTCTATGTAATAAATGAAAGAGCTTAGAGACAAATTGCATTTATCATGCACTTAAGATCATCTCACCTGCAATCCCTCTACTAATTGATTGCCACTGGGACTACTTTTACTACTTTTAGATGCAAATATGTGAAGTCAGACTGGCCATATTTAGCCTGAACTGCACGTGTACATTTGTCTCTTGCTGGGCAGCTGGCTTGGCATGGCTGGTGGAGAGGAAAAAGAGGGTTGTCTGATCACATCTAGCCTTTATATAGGTATGGGACATTTTGCAGCAGCTGTTTCTGGTCTGTTGGGATTTCCCTCATTGGACAACTGGTGAGTTAAAACAGGCTGAACCCCATGTTTTCAATCATGAAGAATGCAGTGAAGACAGGTTGCATTAGGGCTTGGGACAGTATTAACTAGATTTTAACATGCAGTCATGCAAAAGCATGTGTACATTCACTATTAGTGAATATACTAATAAAATACTAAATGTTATATAGCAAAGTGTACAGCCAAGGCACAGAAAGAACCATAGGAAACTAAAATTCATCTCTCATTTGAAGGGGACTGTGGGAACTGCCTTTAAAATGAAAGAAGAAATGAGAATGGTATATTGGTGAAAAAAGCCTTGAAAAAGCTGATATAAAAATGAATTTGGTCTTGCTTTAAGACCTCCAGAAGTCTCTCCCAACAGAAACTAAAATGATGCTCTGGAAGTAAAAAGAGCCTTTTCCATAGAGTCCAAAAATAATTATTTTCTTGGGAATCTCCTCTGTTTACAATTCTTTCAGATTTTAGGAATCAAAAATTACAGGCACGGCTTATAACCACTATCTTTTATGTTGTAAAATAAAAATAAATATTATTAATAATAATTATGATCATTTTTTTCATTATCCTTGTGTATCCCTTCCAACTCCAGACATTCTACCATAATAATATTAGCAACAACAACAATAATAATAATAAATGCTGCATAATATAGGAGGGAAATCTTGTGAATCTATGAGGGGGAGGGATTGAGAAAAAATGGAAACTGTCATGCTTCTACTAACCTCAGCACTCCTTTTCCCTGGCAGGCTTCCAAAACCTTTCTCATTTATGCAGTCTTTGGGGTAAAAAGGAGGCTGCCGGTTGCTGATTAAAGTCTCCCTTGGCTGTTGTCCTGCCTGGCAGACTCTTTTTTTTTTTTTTTCCTACTGGTTATTTAATATACTTTACTCTACAATTAGTCTACAGGGGCTTGCTAAAGGCAGACACTCTTCTCCCTGCCTTTGGCTGCACGCAGTCATACAAACGGTGCAAGATTACAAAATGAGTTATCCAGAGTAGTTCACTGGGAAGCTATACATATGAACTTCTACTTGAGATTTTTGCCTAAATATGGCTTTTCAGATATATGCTGTGCTGCTAGAACTGAAGAGAATCATTATAACAAAAATGCATTGATCTAATTATTGTAAAAATATCCAGCATTTTACCTTACACTCAAACAAAATTGAAAATGAAAAAAAATTGCTACCAAAAAAGGTGGTTTCATTTATGCACTTTGTCAAGAGATTTTTAGTTATCCCTATCCAGATGCTCTCATCTCTATTAGGAAGTTCCTGACAGCTGTAAATTACCAGTCTGTATAATCCTTAGCAGTTATGGCTATTAGTAGCACAGGTAGAAAGACACTCCCTGATCTTGGTCAGATCCCCAAATACGCCCAATTCCAACTGCAGAGTTCAAATTATTCCTACTTAGGAAAGTCAGACACTTTGTAGAAATTTTGATTTTTGTATAGGCTAAGAAAATGTATTAGTCAGAACAGAAAAGTTTATTTCCCCTTGTTTTACCAGATGAGTGAAGGGCTCAGATCAGAGTCTAGTTGCAGCCAGATACAGTTCCGAGAAGAACTGGGCTACAAGACAAATGCTTCCTGTTAGTGCATCCTGTTCATGAAGGTGCTGTGTGCTTTCTAAGTCTGCATCTCACTTTTTCTTTGAGTCCTGTCTGTGTCCTGCCTCTTAGACTATATCAAGGGCATGAAAAAGTTTGATTCTCAATTAAGAGAAATTATTTGATTAATTTTGTCACATTTTGTGTTATCATGGTGCAGGACTTTCTGAACAAGTGAAAAAAATAATTGATAAAAATTACTACAGTCCCTAAAAGTTCTATAAACTATAATAAAAAGCCGTGCTATAAGTCCAAAATGACCTGCAAAACTCAGGGGAGAAGTGAATATGATCTCTTCCCAGTTATTCTAGCAGAGACAATATAATTTTTGAACTTCATGACAGCTCTATTGCTTTTTGTGCCGTGATTTGGCAGTGTGTTATGGGTACCTTCATCCAGAAATGCTCTTTCATCTGAGACTGCAAAGTCAAGACTTTTCTTGTCATCCTTTTATGACATTGTAACTTGAAAAAGATCCAGCACTAAATACAACAAAGAAAATGAACCAGAAATCTGCACTATCTGAAGTGCATTTTATTCTGAGTGATGAGTAAATATTAGACATTACGACAAGGGCAATACTTTTGTGTATATTTATTTTTCATTAAAATAATTAAAATCAGACCTTTTTTTACACTTTTTCAGGAAAGATTTTATACTGGAAGATGAAATTCATTTATTTGAAATTTATTTTTTTTGTTACAGAAATAAATTAACTGTATAAAAAGAAAAGAAAGAGAGTGAAGCTTTCTGTAATGTTATGTTTGGGATTCACCACACCACAAATATGAATAGATAGACACAAAATGGAATAGTAAGGTCTAGCTACTATTGACTGCTTTTATTAGTAGAGAGAAATAGTGGTTTCAGAAGGGAGCTCATCTATCTGATCTTTGCTAGATACCTCTCTAATGCGCTACTTATTGCTTTCCATTGAGTACACAGCATAACTGACATATATCTACTTTGGGATATATAGATATATATATCTGGATATCTATTACTAATTTATATATCTACGTTTGGGGTTACTTATGACAAATGAATTCACATATATCACTTAAGTAAATGCATAGCACAAACATGAGGCAGCAAGGCAGCTTGTAGTCCAAGGAAATTGCTATCCCCAAAATTAGACAGAAGATGACAGAAATATGAAAAACAAACAAACCCCACCCCAAACTCTCCTTAAATAACCAACCAAACAAAAGAGCCTATCAAAGGGTATTGTCATCCTTGGTGTTTGTCAACACATAGCAAGCACAGTAAGCACATACCTTTACTGGTGCCTTGTTTAACTCCAATTGAAAACATTTCCAGGAAGGTAGTGGTGTAGGTTTGTGAGTGTTTTAAATTATCAAAGCAAGCATTAAGAAAGATTATTGGAACATTTAAAAACTGAATCAAACACATAGCTGCATAAAAAATGGTGTTTTATCAGGACTAATATGTAGAAAGAATATAGATAGACCAAATATAAGTGTCTGTAAAGGAGTTTAGATCAAAGACACCTTTCAATTCCTGGACCTGAAATGTTTTGATATCTCAAATACAGCAGAAGGGAGATCTGGAAGGAATGAGCAAGACCACTTTTTCCAAAACATTGAACCTGAGCTACTGACAAGGTTGCCATGAGAAGATACCAGAATTTCAAAACAAATCTCTCAGAATTATCCGAGATCAAAATTTCAGTGAAAATACTGATAAAGATCACAGTTATACACAAAGTTTAATCAGTAGATACTCAAAGAAATAATAATAGCAAAATATAGTTATTGATGTTTTCATGCTTGGTTACAGTTAGAAATGTTAAGTACACAATTAAACTTTACATCAGATGCTAGATTATTTATGAAATCTTTCTTAAAACTTTTTGGCTTTATTAAGCTAAGGAAATAAAATCCCAGATAATAAATATGATGTATGTTTTAGTTATCAACAAGCTTGTATAAAAAAAATAAATTGAAGTTCAAAGTATGACTATATTGACCTTATTCAGTCATAGTAAATATTACTCTTTCAAAATGTGAATTGCTTCCATAGGACTCCTGGAAGAGTAATGTGAGGAACAGTGACAAAATTGGGTTCTGTGTGAAGATGCTGCCTTAATCAAATTCCAAGTAAAAATACAAGTTTCAATATACACATTTTTACAGAGAGGAAAAAAGCTGTAATCTATCCAAACAATATAAAAGTGTACCCACAAAAAGTAAGCCTTGGCAAAATAAGTTAATGCACATTTATGGTAAATGCTTTGTATGTTTTGTTTAGAAAGTGTACTATGCAGAACAATTAACTTAAAAGGATCAAGTACGTGTGGGAAGGGAGATTAGCAGAGGAGACTGCAACTAAGGAAATGTTTTGCAGATGTACTGCATTTAAATTAATAAAATCTCATTAGGTTTTATGTTTGCCAATAACGGCTGGAAAAGTTACCACACATTGTAGGAACAATTACCCAAATCTTCACTGTCTCATTAGGTTTGTCATACTGTTTTCATTATAATACATTAGAACTTGCAAGTGAGCCTTCAGTAATGACATATTGTTCCAATTCTCCTTTCAGCAGGCTCTAAGATATTTTCGTATTTGTGTTATAAGCCAGCAGGTGTCTTCACTTTGGTTTTTTCCTCAATCGGTTTTATACAGACCTCCAGACACAGAATGGAATGCAAAAGGGCTTTCAACAACCACATAAAAATGAGTCTGATTAGAGTAGAGCAATACACGCCATTTTTATGTTATGATAATTCAAGGTACTAAAAATGTGCATCTTTAGAGTATACGTCTATTCCTTTAAGTCCTGTTAGTGAAAGCTGTATTAATGTAGATAAACCATGTGATATATAAAGTTTTCAAATCTGCATAACAAATGGAAGGCATAAAGCTAATTTGAATATCTAAGGCATTATAAACTTCAATGAGAGCAACCAACACTCTTTGAGCTTCTAAGGAACTTGCATTCAAATGAGTTAGATTTAAAAAGGATATAGTTTTTATAACACTTGAAGCTTTCTGCTTCAGGTTTCAAGAAGCTCAAGGTTAAAATAAACACTGGATTTAAGCAACAAGGGGAAAAGGTTCAGGAACAAATTGAAAAAGAAATCCCATTTGTATAAATACCACATGACCTTAAAAAATGAGTTTATTTTTGCGCTACCCATGAGAAAATAAAACTCTAGAAAATAACTTCTCTAAGATCTGCAATTTAGTGTTTTTTATTTTTACTATATAACGAAGCAAATTGTTAAATAATGCATTGAGAAAGATTCTTGGACATCCTGAGAAGGATATTACACCTACACCATTGTAATAGCTGGATTTTCAGCTGCTTTGGAATGGGCAAAAAGTGAAAGCAGAACCGGACAAAATGTCTGAAAAATGTCTATAGGTGGTATTGAGGGATATTTACCATCTTGTCCAATATGGTCTCTACTATGAAAGAATGTGAGGAAAAGAAACATGTGACACATGCTTATAATTTTTATATAAATCAGTTTAAAAATTAATTTTAACAAGGCAGAGGGCTAGTTGTCTAAAATCAAACAGCTTATTAAAAGTACTGCAGTTAATTTTTTTTCCTGATTTTGATTAATATTAATTTCAAGTGATTTCTGAAAATGTCCATACTTTGTATTAAATCATAGCCATCAATTTGCATAAACAAAGCAGTTGTATTCAGGGCTAAAATTTAACAGGATCTACAAAATAGTCCACATCCTATTTTGCCTTTACCACAGTCTCACTACAGCTGCTGTCACCACAGAACAGAATGACAACTACAGTGGCGATAAAAAATTGTTAATATTAATTGCTTGAAACAGCAAAGTTTCATCAGTTTTCCATTAGCATGAAACAGCATGAGATTCCTCTCAACGAGCATCAGGAACAGTGTAAACATCTCTAATGAACCACCTATTACAGACAGAAATATGTATACAGGAAAATTAAATGACCCAAATATCTAGTATATTTCTGCTTCAGAGAGGAATTATGGTGAATATCTGTGGATTCTACAGTGATGGATTAATACAGTCAGGTCACAAATGACT
The DNA here is from genome assembly GCA_013400315.1 of Bombycilla garrulus. Classification (NCBI taxonomy): domain Eukaryota; kingdom Metazoa; phylum Chordata; class Aves; order Passeriformes; family Bombycillidae; genus Bombycilla; species Bombycilla garrulus. Next base: position 18,973 of record VXBU01008272.1, read on the forward strand.
AGTGTCAAGTCCTGGACTTGGGTGCCCATGGAGCACTAGAGGCTTGGGGAACAGTGACTGGAAAGCTGCCCAGGGGAAAAGGACCTCGGGTCATCGGGTCCTGGTCAAAACCAGAAGTGTGCTAATGGCATCCTGATTTGTATCAGAGATAGTATGGCCAGAAGGACTAGGGAAGGGATTTTCCCTCTGTACATGGCACACTGTACTTCTGCATCCTTCAGTACAAGAGGGACATGGAGATGGAGGAGCATGTCCAGAGAAGGGCAGCAAAGCTGCTGGAAGGTCTGGAGCACAGGCCTTAGGAAGAGCAACTGAGGGAGCTGGAGTAGTTTAGCAGAGAAAAGGAGGCTCAGGAGAGACCTTATTGCTCTCTACAACTGCCTGAAAGGAGGTTATAGTGAGGTGAAGATAGGTCTCTTCTCCCAATCAATAGAATTTTTACAGAACTAACAAACTGGGTTCATTTTGCTGGATAGGACAAAGGGAAACAATTTCAAGTTGAATCAGTGGAAGTTTACATTGTCTGTTTCGGAAAATCTCTCCACTGAAAGAGTTGTCAAGCATTAGCATGGATGGCTCAGGGAAGCAATTTAGCCTCTATCCCTAAAGATACTTAAAAGACATGTACATTTGGTACTTAGAGACATGGTTTAGCAATGGACTTGGCAGTGCTAGGCCAATGTTTGAACTTGATGATCTTAAAGGTCTTTTACAATCTAAACAAGTCTATGATTCTATGAACATATTGGGGCTAGGGGGAATGGTGGGAGGGCTGGAGGGGAAGCAGGAAACAACCTTACCAACTTCTAAGAAAACGAGATAACCTTCAAAAAGTTATTAAGAAAATTTAGAGAATCTAGAAGATATAAATCAGAGAACTTTTTGTGAAGACTAAAATATACAATTATCCTGCAAAGCATATTGTCTAATGAACCCTAAAGGCAAATCTCAGAGTTTCAGAAATGTATTTTTTGTGTAACAGAATACCATTTATTTTTTGCATTATATATAAACTTTTTTTCTATTTATTAAATGGATTTGAAAGTCTAAGAAAAGACAGGCAAGAGTAGTGCTGTGAAAAAGATAAACAAAAATCATTCTGAGTTCAAACAGGTACTTTCATGGGACCTTTTCTTGGCACAGGTAAAGGATAGCTTTTCCCACACAACTCCAGTGCTCCAACTGAGCACTTAAGTGCTGTTCTTGAACCATAATCATGGACTTCATAACAACTTTACACCTGGACAGCTTGCTCTCTTACCCCATATTACTCTATTTTATCTTCTGTCTGATGGTCACCCCTGCTGTTACTTATTACTGTACTGATACCCTTGGGTCTGCTCTTTTTAAGATACAGGTTTTCTTAATTAATGCCTTTCTTGCTGTTCTATTTTTTTCACTTTTAATTTGTCCATGAACTTTAATTAAGCTCCTTCATCACGGCTCACAGGTTTGGCAAGCTTCATGTGCATATATATATATCTGCTCACCCAGCAAGATGACCCAAGTTTGCTAACTCTATAAAAATTCTATTACTTCCATTGATGTCTTGCATGAGTTAACAAAACCAAAAATGGGATAAATGGTTTGATTTAAATTTATTATTATTAGCATGGAAAGTTATTTTTTATCTTTATTTTCATAAATGGAGAAAATGTACAGTGTATAAACATAAACTAGATGAAACTAGATTGTGTATATACAAATATTCAACACTTTGAATGAAAAAGTCTAATTCCCTAAAACTGTTAGTCAAAAGAAGAGTGTACCCCTCCACAGGTATCTACTTCACACTTTGATATTTTTCCTTTTCTTATACTTATCCATAGTTAAATTTACTTACATTTTTAGGAAGTCTATTAAATGTGACAGAAATGTATTTTGATTAAAAACCCAAGTCAATCTGGTATTATAAATATCTACTGTATTTTCCAGGTTCCTTGGGATTTAAATTTTACCTGTTAAAGTATTATTGGCTTATTAACAAAGTTATCTGTGAAAGCATTTTATTTTCACATCTCATTTCTTCAGATTATACAGTAAAAAACTTCTTGACAGGTCTTGGGAAATATCCTCATTGTTGCTAATAATGTAAGATAGTCCTATACATTAAACTAGTCTATGTATTGACTTAAGAGAGCTGCATGCCAGATTCTCTTCAAGCTAGCAATATTACAATTTTTTTTCCTCTATATAGTCTTTTCTGAAATCTCCTACCTCCTTGAGAGTTTATAAATACTAAAAATTCAACCAAAATCTTGATTAGAACAGACCAAAAGTTTGAACATTTTGTCCCCAGTTTCTCAGTAAGAGCTTGCAGTATCCTTGTTTTTTCCTAAGAGATGGGAATTCACTTGTTTTTCAGCAGAAACATAGACAACCTAAGGGATTATTCTGAGCCAAGAACACATAGCACCTCAACTCAGATGGGTTCCCTCGTCTTCTGGAGAAAACATGGTAGGCTGGATAGAAATGGCCCATGCTTGGTACCTGATTTATTAAATTATATATGGTTCTTTTCAGATGCTCTGTGGATGATACCCAGCCTTTTGGCCTTTTATGTGAACCCTTACTAGATGACCAGTCTGTCTTGCCTCAGCAAGGCATGCTAACAATTAAAAGCCCCACTTCTGAGCTGCAATTGTGTTGTGTGGGTCATGTATTCCTTTTCCAGAGAAGGAGTTGAAATATAACTTCTTTATTCTTTTGTCAATACTTATTTTTTTTTTAATCATGTCAATCCTTTGAAATGTACTTGATAACGATGCAAGAAACCAACCATAATCTCTTGGTCTTTGAAATGTAGGACAAATGGCCACAACCAGAATAAAATGAAAAGGGCGAGAAATTTCAAGTAACACAAAAATTATTTAAGTGCAAGGGAGGTTTTGTACTGATTTAGTTATATAATTTGGCATTTCTTGTTTTTCTGAATTATACTACTGAGGTAAAACAAACAAAAAAAAACAACCCAACAAAGGATAGCTAGGAACTGGTAACTAGAGTATCACATGTAAAATCACTTCCTAATAGACTCTCCCCCACAACAACAATAAAGCAAAAATAACAATAACTACCTGTGTAATTCCATGTAAGGTTTAGATTTCCTTCCCACCTTACTGAAATAATTATAGTGAGGAAAAATTCTAGTTGCCTGACTTAGAAAAGCTGAAATTACCACTTAGCATTCTTTTTTCTATTTACTTCTTTATAAATCATGAATTATTCCACTGAGGATATTCTTTAGCAGTTAGCTGAGGAGACTACATACATACAGTAATGTGCAGAGAGTGTTAATGAAAACTGAGTCAACCCATCTTCCTTATAAGTATTTTAAAATCTGTTTTAATTGTATTTAAATATACAGTGTTATCTCCATTGAAGAAATTTAATATACTAGCTTATCTTTAACTGTAACCTAAAAAATATTACAGACAGAATAAATAGAAAAGGCCACACAGATGTGGGGAACACTGGGATCAAATGTTTTTAGGTTTCAGAGTGTCTGGACCATAAATTCATGCTGCTGAAAGAATTAGGACAATCTTTTAGTTGCAGAACAATATCCAGTTCTTATGAAAGCCGCTGAGAAACAGTAGATACCTTGCATCTTGAAAAATTTATACTTTTAAGAATAGATCTTGTAAACTTCTGGAATTCAGCTTAGTCCTTGGTTGAACTAAAATGAAAACAAAGAGAAATATTTCCTTGGCTATGTAGAGAGTTATGTAGGTCAGAGTATTTGCATCAGCCTGACATTGTCATATTCATTATTACTTTTCATGCATCACTGATGAAGTATAAGAAAAATTCTCAAAATCTGGATACAATCTCGAAGACTGAAAACATGCTGAGTAAATGATATTGCTCATGACTTAGAGGGAATTACAATTTTTGGAGGTTATGTAAGAGTAGTCTGACATAACTCATTTTGGCTTCTGGTACTAATAACTTATGAGGCACTCATGTGTATGAGATAAACCCCATAAGTTACTGTAGTCTACATCATCTCTCCATTATGGCTATAGATATTAAATAGTCATATTTAATGCAGTCCATACCCAAAGTTCCATCATAAAACTGAGTAGATCAGCATATCTAATGATTCTGCTTTTTTTTTTTTTTAGCTTTTGTTAGTTATTTCTGCTTTCCTTTAGCTTCTGTATTCTTTTAATATTAGTACAGTTATTTTTTATTTGCTTTATTTAATTCCTATTTGTTGAAAACAACCATTGAGACAAAATTTCACTGCTGTTCATAGTAATCACATTAGTCAGACAGATTCTTGGGCAGCCTATTTCTATCAGAAAAATTTATTCATTCACTCCAAGGGCAAAGCAGCTAAAACAGATTAAAAACTCTACTCTGAGAGTAAGACCAAGCTTTTAAACTTAGCCCTGTGCTAGGAAGAGCCCAGGGATGTACAGAATCAATTCCTTCTTTGCTTTCCCTTTGCTATAGGATGAAGTCATTTTATTGCTGCCTTCTATAATACATGGCTTATCCTCCCCCTAGTGAATTGCCCAATTTGGCATATTATAGACAGCAGAATTAAGGTTCCATATATGCCTCTTTCATGTCCTTTCAATATCCCCTAGAATTACTCACCCCAAGTGAAAATCTAACTTGTCACTCCATGTTCTTTTCTAGGTTTTAAGGTTCATTATGGTGGCACTGAAGGACAGAGGGTATATGGTTATTCATTCATTCCTTAGTCTTACATGTGGTCACACACAGTTTCACCTGTAACACAACAATTATAAGACAGAGAACAAACCATTACAATGTAATTCAGGATGTTTTCAGAACACATTAAACAGCCTAAATCAAATTCATAATAGAAGAACATTATTTGAAGGCAGAGATCAGAGGTATAAATTAATTTGAGATAAAATACTGAGAAGTAACCTCATGAAAATTTTCTATTACAGCACTGAAAGGGTTTTATAAAATATATTTTGTCAAGATGGATAAGAACGCAAGGAGGTGTATGTACACAGCACTCTGTGAAAAAAAAAATTCTTCTAAAAAATAATTGGGATGCAAAAACTCTGCATTTCTCTGTACAGATAACAGCAAGATGCATCAGAATGGGCTGCTTAGGACTGCAGATATGCACACTAGCTAAGATTCTGTCCATGTAGTTCTAAGGAGATAAACATAAAGACACAGAAGATGGAAATACAATGCCTCCCTTTTCTCTGCATCTGTGTAAGCCTTAAGCATAATGTGCCCAAACACTCAGTTGAAAACATTTTGAGAATAGAGATGTAGCCATCAAGTGGGAGGAGGGCAGACTCACTGAACGTTTCAGTCTCTCTATACAAGCTTTTTGTTCCAATGATTGCTTGTCATTCTGGGTCATTGCTGATAAAGATCCCACTAGAAGGGAGTAAAAGATTTACCCTAGATTAGGCAGTGTCCATGTCATTATGAATTCTGCTCTCAGATTCATGCGGGTGGCAGGAAAGTTTATAGGCAGCACATACTGTTGTCTAAACAACGGATCACATTTGTTTAGAATTTTGCCGGAATTTAAAATGCAACATCATGTCATATAATGCACAATATATAGGACTCATTTTGGGAAAATGTTTACAATTTTCAAAAGATACTGATTTATCTAATCTAATTGAATCTGTAGAGCCTGCAAAATGTCAGTTCAAATATCATAAAACACTACTACTGACTTATCTAGAACAGGCTTCCTCTGTTTTTTACAGATTCATATTAAGCAGTAACATCACCTGTAATATAACATGATACATATTTTAATATATACATAAAACTTTCTTCCGATATTTTTTTTCAAAGAAGTCTTAAGAAGCACTGGTCTTTCTTGACAAGCGCCCTGTTGGTGATTCATCAGTACCTCATTTTCTTGAAACTGAAAAAATATTTCAACAGCAACAAACCTTCAGAGACAGAAAAAGCTTGGATACCCATCACTGTGTCTTTTTCACCCTTGTATTGATACTTGCCTGTCACATCTTGTTCAGATTTTAATTTTAAGGCCCAGATCCATAAAGGAACTGGCTCAATATTTTGCACTTTAGGGTGAAAGGAGTATACAATATTAAAACTATGATAAGATTTGCAGATCAAGTTTCATGTTTCTGATCATTTTAGTTAAATATCCTCCTCACTAAGCTAGAAAGCTTGCTTGTTTTAACTCCTTGCGTTTGGCAGAATGAATGTTTACCTCGTAGCCACACAGCTGGTAAATTTAAAGTGGAGAATGTGGAGAAATAGAGAAAGTTCCTTGCATTTAATTCAAATAATCTCTGCTTCTAGCCTGACAGTGCAGATTTCCAAGTTGTACTTAAATCCACACTGATTAGGAAAAGACCTGCACTTGTCACTTTAGTTGAGTGATTTTAACACTACTGCAAAGTTAGAGCTGGGGTGTATAATTTCTACAGTGTGAATTTCCCTAAAATAGCTTTCGATATCTACAGGAGATACATCTGCCTCTAACTTAGTCTAAACTGATTTTATAGATAGGCAACAGAAACAGGCACTTTTTGGGACAATTCAGCTGACACATTCTAGATGTTTACATCAGGTCAAGATAAATCACTCCTTAGCTGTGGAAGATCCTCTTCAATGACTACAAAAACAAGACTTAGCATAAATGGTTGAGATGTTGATTTAAACTCCCAGCTTTACTCAAAAAAAACTACCTCAACAGATCTTGGAATGGATAAGCCAGGGCCCATTTTCTGATGACCTGGCATCCAAA
>VXBU01008272.1:25779-57296 GCA_013400315.1 Bombycilla garrulus
TGTTGCCTCTCTTTTGTTTGGTCTTATTTAGGAGCTTTTTTTATTAGCTGTCTGGAACTCAGGAAGATGTATTTTCTCATTTATACTTACAGCATCCACTTTAAAAGCCTCTATTTTTTAAAACTTAAAATGTTTGGCCGGATCTTAAACAGCAAATAATAATGATGAACACTAATCACTCATTAACTATAAAAAAAATTTGTTTGTGATGCCCGTGTCTGCATTGCCAATGACCACATTCGGTCAGAAGAATTAAATTTGCAGGAAGTTTTTTAAAAAATATATAGTAGATCATTTACAATACTTGCATGCATGGTTAAACTGGCTAGAGGGAAAATGGTTCCATATTCTAGTAATTAATGGATGCTTCAACTTCTGCAAACTATATTTTGGTTTTGTTTTTGGTTTTCTTTTCCAGTGTATAAATCTGCGCTTCTTTCTTGTTTCACCAGCTCTTGCAATTCTTTTTACTTTCCTCAAGAGCACATGAGTGTATGCTCAAACATTATAAAAATGTTGTTATGTTTTAAAGTCATTTTTGTCATGAGTATAAATCGAGCCACTTAAACACTATCAAGTGTCAGAAATGAGCACCAAGATCAGCTCATATCTCACCACTTCTTAGAACGGCATTGGATTGCACCCAAGAGTATAATGGTCTAATATGATCTTCGTACAAAGGCTGTACTAGCCACCATTGATCTATACCTGAAGCTTCACAAATGGAACAGTCTTTGTATATCTCTGTACTCTTACCATTCTCCCTATACATCTATGCTAAGGTCAAATAACAGAGACAAAAATAAAAGCTTCTTTACTTAGATGTTGATAGATTCAAGTCCATTTCAGTGGGGGCAGAGGTTCACAAGCATCTCTGCATAGCTTTGACAAAACATTACTGTCTGCTCTACTGCCTACAGACAGCTTCAGAAAGTGACTGGCAGTCATGGCCACTAGTTCTAAGTGTGTATGATCAAAAAGTAGAGGAATCTCTATTGTTAATGTGCAAGATTTCCATCAGGATTTGTGAGGAAAACTTAATGCCTTTTATTGCCTCAAGAGAACCTATTTAGGTTTATAATGGAGATCACTGAAATATTTGAAGCTCATTGGTGCTCGGCTCTTGACAACTTACAGAGACTTTGTACATCTTGGTGTTCTAAGATTGCACTTCAGGGAAGATTACCTTTTTTTTTTTTTACATTCTCTAACATCAAATACCATACCTACCAGCAGAAGTTAGGAAGTATGTGGGAGTAAAGTACTTTATTAGTGACTTCTTGTCCATACAGAAGTGACAGAAAAAAGAGAGGGGTAAATGGAGACAAGGAGAGATGAAAAATGCAAAAATACAATTATGTAAAGTACATGTTTTGATTTGAAAATTATTTTAAAAGAAATGGGGAAGTTAATAGATAAAATTTTTAATTTGACATAGGAATTATAGGATATTTTCTTCAGCATGAAATAAGTTCAATGATTGAATTTATCTGATAAAGTCTAAATTAATCTGCTGAAATATATTGCTCTGTGAAAAATGGGCATTGTTTTAATAGTCTGACTTGACTATCTGAACAAAACAAAGTAGGGACACAATAATACAAAGTCTGATAACCTAAGAGTAACACAATTTTATTACCGGCAATTTTGTTTGAAAAATCACATACCTTCAGCTGCATTTATGTTCTGTCAATATAATGAGACTTAGTGATATCTGCTACCATTTATATTTATTCATCATATGCAGATAACTTGCCAGTAAAAGTTCAGTTCTGTTTTTGATGACCAGTGATTCCTTATAATTTCCCCAATAAGCGATGCTCCTTAAAACTAAAATGGGCCATCCTAATAAAACTGTTGATATTCCTCTTGTTAAGAATTTTTCTACAGTGATTTGTGTTAGTATTTTTTTCCTGAAATGAAATTCCCATTAAACATGTAGGTACATTCTATGCATTTCAACCTTCAGGTAAACCTTCTAAGTAATGCACAGATGTGGTACCATTGTGGAGTGGGTGAGGACCGCAGCTCAGATAACAATGTGTTACCACAAACATAATCATTAGGATTTCTGTTAATTTCACCATCTATTTCCTCAAAATTTGGAATCTAAAATTAAAACCAAAACATGAGGGACATGAGTTTTCTGAAACTGATAATTTTTCTCTTCTCAGTATGGTTTTCATAATTTCTCTTCAGAGCTGGGGGCAACACAACATCTGTAGATTCAGATCTGAAGGTCAAGCTACACTATGCAAAACACACAGCCTTTTCCTTAACCCCACATTTATGCAATCACTCTTTTCCTTCCATATTAAACTTCAAACCAATATTCCTTTTATACAAATACAACTTACTTTTATGCTCCATCCACCCTCCACAAAAAGTGTTATATTTAGGCTCTTGTTACTGCTGTTACTGGAGATAATAGGATTACAGATGAAGGGATTGAGCTTCAAAAGCAGCAGAAGCCATGTAGCATTGCATCAGTTTGCAGTAGGTGGGGGAGAAGTGATGTAACTGTTCAGTTTCTCTGCACTAAATTAAGAACTTCTCCTTGCTGTCTTTAAAGAGAGAAGGTCAGCCACATGGGAGTTTATGGCAGATTCGGCTTTTCTTTGGACATTGCAATTCTAACTGGTACTTGCTCTCAGTCATTGTGCCTTCCACCCTGGGTGCATCATTAATAAGTTTAACATGTTTGTCTCTTGTTAGCATGAGTTCCATATCTTGTATTTGAAAATACTTGGTAATTTACTCTGCTTTGCACCTTTTTAGTCATCCACTAGGAACAGTGTGACATTTCCTCCCTATTAATTGTGTTTGTGATGTGTACTTCAAAAGCTTTTCCAATTTGCAGTATTTGTGTTTCTCTTTATTGTATGTTCTGAGTGGATGTTTTTGGCATGAGTAAGCTGTTTTTCCACATTTTCTCTGTGTCTCAGGAGATGTGTCACTCTTCTACTCTGTAGCTTCATGTTCTCCCTTGTTTTCTAAGTTCTTAAATCCCTGTTATTTTCAATACCCTCTCCCAAAGCTACCGAGGTGATATCTTTTCATTCTTTGAGGGACTTTTCCTCTATCTTCAACTCCTTAAAAGATTGAGGGAGGAAATAAACAGAATTGCTTAAACTTTATATGACTACTGTTTCTCACTTCTTAGCTCTTCATATTTTAAAACTTATTGGATATATCTGTTTATACTACCCTACAGTACACTGGCCATTATGCAATAATGAGACACTGGATAGCAGTACACATTCAAAAATGCTGCCAAAAAGCTATTTTGATCCATCTAATCTCTTTAGACCTTTGAATCTTTTAACAAAAACTGAATCCTTGTTCAAGATGGCTTCTCTTAATAGTTAAAAAAAAAAAATTAAAGAAAGCAGATTTGTCCTGCCTCATTCAGAGGTGTACATCACCACTAAACTTGCTTTTCTTGCTGTATTTTAAAGCCAAAATATTATGCTTACTCAGTCTTCAGAAATTAAGAATTAATAAATTTAGTACATCATAAAAAGGTTACATTCTACTGAATTTGGCTAAAGCTGAACCTATGTGTCCTAGGTTACAATGTAAAAATATGCCAGAAGGTCTGTATTCTGTCTCCATCTTCATGAACTGTTGAAACCAGGAGGGGCAGTGTTTTCCTTACCTCCTCCCCTGGACTATCTCCTGTTAATGGGCTATTAACGCCTTGCCCCATGAGTCATAGATAACTCCCTCCGGGAGCCATTTCCTGTTTAATGGGCCATTGTGAGGACCCACCCCATGACTCATAGAATGACATCAACCCATTGTGAGAAGCTCCGCCCAGGGGGAGGAGCCAAGCATTCCCACCTGGATAGAATCTGGGCATTTGGACAGAACAGGCATCTGCCTTCTACTGGATTCCCAGAGGAAGGACCAGACCCTTCAACATCACCACCGGACCATTGGAGGAAAACTCTGCCCTTCTACAAGATCTCTGCTTCAACAGAACCATCTGTCACTGCAGGAGGACTACTGGAGCCACCATTCAAACTGGACTGCTAACAACACCCTGACTGACAGGGTGTCAGGTTGTATTCTAACTGTCAAGTTTTGGTTTTTTTGTTTAATACTGCATCTTGGTCCAATTTTCCTACTAGGTTGTAGTTTGTTGGTTTTTGTTTTACTTTCTTTTGTTTATACATATTAAAGAACTGTTATTCCTATCCTCATATCTTTGCCTGAGAGCCCCTTTTAATAATTTGGAGGGAGGGGGTTTAAATTTTCCATTCCAAGAGAAGCTCCTGCCTTCCTTGGCAGGCACCTGTCTTCCTTCAAAACCAAGACACTATGACAAGTCTAAAGAAAAATTATTTCTTTGCTCTCTCAAGAAGTTCTGAAAACAGATAAATCCCTTACCACAAGATACAAAACATCTAAACCAAAGTCTGGATTACTTGAACCCATTTTTGTCCCTGAGATTCATTTCTTCACTTTTCTGTATTTATTTTACTGTAGCATTATAAATAAAACTAGCAGCAAGTCAGTGGGAACTATAAGGCAGTCTGAAGAGAACTAGTCAGATGACTCCCAACACACTGTAGATCAAGCTTACTGAACCATAAATGTTGAAAGCAAATGTAAACAAAAATTGGGAGAGGCCACTAAACAATTTGGAGATGATAAAGTACCTAAACTTAATGGCAGATACAGCATGTGCCTGAATACAGACCAATTATATTAAGAATGGTTTTGAAATGCTGCTTTTCATCATGTTTCTTCCATTCTTCAGCCTGTAGTGCTGACCAACATCAGCCACTATTAAAGAGTCTTCATGCATGTAAAATAATATGATTTCACAATGATTACATATTCACTCTACAGCTGGCTGAGTTTTTACATCTCCATTTGTCATTGACTATTGTGTCCAATTAAATGATTAGCTTTTAAAAACTGCTGCACATTATGAGAGTGAACTTGTGTTCCATTGCACTGAGTGATGCAGAAACAAACTCATTACAGCATGTAATTCACCCATATTAAATAACAAACAGATGGCTGCTGTAAATGAGAGCTGCTTTTTCTCTTCAAAAGTGCCAGGAAAAAGGTGTTTTTATTTATCTTTGTTTCCAGCTTCTTTCTGTTTTCTTGACAAGTGGGCAGCTGGTTGCTGAGGTTTTCAATTGGTGCAGAAGAATGAAAAGCCTGTTTCCATTAATTTCCCCATAAAATAAGTCTTTGAATCATTCCTGTTATAAATGCATGTGCAGTAGCAAGCTGCTGCTTGATTAATTCACTTATTATGAAGATTTCATCTTTTATAAGAGGGCCTGCAGGTAATTTATCTTGTTTAGTAAGATTAGAAAAATGTAATTATCTTGATACCTTTGGACCCCTCTCATTTTAATTGTGTTCCCATAAATTTCAAACATAAAGATGGGATTTTTTTTTTTTTGCGCAAATGTTCCAACATGTGGTAGAAAAATGTGTTGTAAGATCTGCATAAAAACTTATCAAGTAAAATGCATTTAGATTATACTATTAAGGGAACGCATACCAATAAAACCAGTATACGTCCGTGGAAGCATATACAAATATCAGAATTACTGGTAACTTGGTCACAGGATTTTAGCAGTTGGAGCTGGATGAGGAATGTTAGTATTTAAGTTCTTCTTTTATTTTTTTAATTGATAATGCGCTTCACCAAGGAAATATAAAATCTGTTCTATTTTCACTAAGAAAATTAAAATTGTTCTAGTCTTCATGTATAACACCATGGTAAAAAATAAAAAAGGAAACATATGAACTGACACACATGTAACATCAGCTCCTCTGTCTCCAGCACCCTTTAGAAGTTTTCTCCCTTCTCTCTCCCTTACCTTCTCTTTAAGTGAAAATTTGAAACAAATCAAGATCCAGAAATCTTTCTCTTCAATGTTTGTCTTCTTGAGGCAGGAATTGACATATTTTGTTTGGTTTAGGTTTATTTATTTATCTCTTTTGTATATTGCATTTTTCTTATTAATTTATTTAGTAACGGTTTCTGTGGTTCCAGAAGAGTTATTTTCTTTAGTCTTTTTACTTGCTTTCTAGCTACCTCTTGATTCTTTTACTCATCAAAAAAAAAAAGTATATTAACAATTTGGCATGTGTTCCTTTTTAATGTTAGTCTTACTTTATAGTGGTTGTGATGATCAATTTGCATAAAATAGATTCATAGGAATATGGGGCAGCTGCACCATTGGTCACTCAGCTCAGTCACGTGCCCTGGTTTGGACTGGGATATAGCTCATTCTCTTCTTCGTAGTAGTAGCCTCTACAGTGCTGAGTTTGGGATTCAGTAGGAGAAGGATGTCGATAATACACTGATGTTTCAGTAGTCATTCAGTAGTGCTTACCCTAAGCCAAAGACATTTGCAGTTCCCCATGCTCTGCCCTGGAGTGGCCCAAGAAGCTGTGAGGGACCATAGCCAGGACAGCTGACATGACCTGGCCAAAAGAATACTCCGTCCCATAGGACAACACTTGGAACACTTGACTCAGAGGCATCAACTGTGGCGTCAGTGACCAGTTATCAGGGGGCATAGGGGCAGTACAAAGGTGGAGTTAGGGTGTGGGAACCAATGGGGAAATAGGGTGGGAGTGACTGAGGGACAGGGTGGCGGCACAGGGCTGACCGAGGGAACAGAACAGGGGTACATTGGCATAACGGAACAGAGTATCCTGAGAGAAGCCTCTTGTGTCTCCCTAACTTAGGGAATGTCTCTCAGGATCTCCACATTCAGGGGCTTAGTATTGGTCAGCAGTTGTATTATGCATCACTTGTTTCTCTTAGATTCTATTCCTTTTTCTCTCTGCTCTGCTTTTCATTACAACTATTGATATTATTATTATATTTAATTTATCTTAATTATTTTTTTTTTCTATTTCAGCCCAGGAGTTTTGCTGTTGTCTTTTCCAGTTCTCCTCCCCATCCAACCTAGGGAGCAGGCAGGGGGAGAAATGAGAGAGCAAGTGGCACTGTGGTATTTAGCTGCCAAAACATCTATTAAAATTTGAGTGTCATAAGCTTTTTAACATTAAAATGAGATAAAAAAAATCTTCTCAATGTGTTCAGGACTCTGCATGCATATCTTCTCAGCTCTCGAGGGTCTCTAAAGCAGTGATTTGAGAGACAGTGAACTGAACATTGTAAGGGACATAGCTGTACACATCAAATACAGCAATGTGTAAGTAAAGAAATTTTACAGAGTGAGAGTTCAGGCAGTAAAGAGACTTATAAGAATATGCAAACTGTACAAGGTTGAAGCCATGAAACTGAGAAATGTGTACAGATGGCTGAAACATTGCAAGTCAAGTGAGACTAGCAATTGTGACAAACCATGATCTGGGAGACCTGTGTCAGCAGCAACACACATGNCAACCTGGGGAGCAGGCAGGGGGAGAAATGAGAGAGCAAGTGGCACTGTGGTATTTAGCTGCCAAAACATCTATTAAAATTTGAGTGTCATAAGCTTTTTAACATTAAAATGAGATAAAAAAAATCTTCTCAATGTGTTCAGGACTCTGCATGCATATCTTCTCAGCTCTCGAGGGTCTCTAAAGCAGTGATTTGAGAGACAGTGAACTGAACATTGTAAGGGACATAGCTGTACACATCAAATACAGCAATGTGTAAGTAAAGAAATTTTACAGAGTGAGAGTTCAGGCAGTAAAGAGACTTATAAGAATATGCAAACTGTACAAGGTTGAAGCCATGAAACTGAGAAATGTGTACAGATGGCTGAAACATTGCAAGTCAAGTGAGACTAGCAATTGTGACAAACCATGATCTGGGAGACCTGTGTCAGCAGCAACACACATGAATGCTGAAAAGGCTGGGCAGCTCATTAGGGAAGACTGACGAATAACCCTTAATGACCTTGCTACTGCTTTAAACTGCAGTTCTGCATCAGTACACTGAATCCTGCAGTGGTCTTTAGAATTTGTTCACATCAGGTCATATGAAAACATCCTGGGACATGCACACATGTGTGACATTACCCTTCAAATCTAAACTTAATTGAGGAGATAAAGAGATATGCCCAGTTATAACGGATTTTACTACTGCAAGACTATTTTTTATTTTCAATGAACTTTTTATTCTCAAAAAACATGTATGTCAATATGTTTCATATTGCTTATATGAATAATAGATAAGCATTGTGTTCTAATAGTCAAGGAATGTAATTGAGGCAGAGATGTAATATATATATATATATTTCATGCTACAAAAGACACGGTACTCTGTGAAGAAGATATAAGTCCACTGAGAGTGTAAAGGAGTTTCATCAGTATAATGGAGAAAATAATTAAAAACTTAAATTTCTCCAAATATTTTTCAGGTAAATCAGCAACTACAACTATGTGCTCTACATATTTTATCAAAACATAATTTAAACTGCTGTAGATTCTAGAAACTTAAAAACTATATTTTAGTCTGTCTGATGTAGATTTAATGGAATCCTTGGTTTCTGGTAGTGTGTGGTTATAGTACTTTCTAATTGACAATTACAGAAAGGATGAAGGTTTACTTACAATTAAAAGTGAATGTGTTCTTTCTTATCTCTGGAGTTAGGAGATAAAAGCCAGTTGATGCAATTATTTAATAGAGGACAGATAAATAGTCTGATGTGATACTATATAAGATACTATGACAAACAAGAATTTTGTACTAACAAAAAACTGGAATGCAACTGGTCCTTAAAATACAAAGCAGCCTTCTGGATCACAGCAAGTCTTGATCTTCCACAATGTGTAGTATGTGCTTCGAGGTAGAATCTTCTCTTAACACCAAAAATTTACAGACAATTCTCTCTGGAGACCAAAATATTAATTTATCAAATCAACTTCATGTGAAGATGATCAGAGAATTCCAAGTAATATCTGCCTCTACCTAGCAATCATTGCAGCCCTGGCTGCAACCAGCCTTTAGAATAAGCTTGTGGCACAACTTCAGTTTTAACAATTTCTTTTGAAAGTCCTAAACATAGAGTAATACCGAGTAGCAAGGCTTGGCTAGCTAAAGAAACATATTGTCAGAAGGCAAAAAGAAAGATAATTGAATGGTACATTACAAGAATGTATGAATACAATAATTCTGTCCTATTCTGAATTATGAGAGCTGAGTATAGAGTTATATTTTCTAGTATTGTCTGGATTTAAGCTTGAAAACTCGAGTATGTTTCGAGTTTAGACCTGTATTTCATATGTTTAGAACATAATCCAAACTCAGCTTCCCTTTCTGGAAATGCTACCATTTAAGTGACATTTCTATGACTTAGGTCTGCAGTATTTCAATAGATTGTGGAAGAAATGTGGAAAGTCAGCATTTCATAACTGAGAAGCTACTTTAGATATTAGTCTTTAATCACTAATAGTATGAAAAAAGTCTTTTCAAACATTGCCCACAAAATGCTGCTTCAGTAATTCATTAACTTGTTTTAATGAAACAACATCTCATTGCTATTTCGGAAGAAACTAATCTCCTTCCCAAAGAGTTTGCATAATGTATTGAAAAAGAAGTGACTGCAGAATCTGCTGATCATACTTTTGAGGATTCCACATAGGCTGGGTAAACTTTTATCTAACACTATTGAGGAAACTATATACACACAAAATTGCCTGCTCAGGCATTTATTACAGACTAAGAACAAAATATGTTTAGGTTGCAACTTGCGCTCCTGTGTAGCAGACACTGAAACCTTAACCAAAGAAAATTAACACTTTCCCTATGCTCTTAATTGTCACCTATCTTGTCCAATATAGGTATTGTATCAAATGTGGGGATTTCTCTATATCATAATAATTTTTCATAGAGTCTGTCAATTACAGGGAGTCAAACTGCCTGCAGAAAGACCTTGAAAAATTAGAAGACTGGAAATCACCTACCATGTGAAGTTTAACAAGCAAAAGTGCTAGATTCTGCCCTGGGGTGGCTTCACCTTGAGGGCTGGGGACAGTTTTGGGCATCACGATATAAAAGAAAATATTCTTCACATAGATGATATCTGAGCACTGGAACAGCATCCCCAGGGAAGTGGTATTATGAACTGCTTTAAACACAGAAGAGCAAAGAAAACTATGTCTCTGTGATATATGCCTCTTTGAAGGTTTTCCACTCCACATTTTGCACCATTTTTGCCTTCCTTTTCATGGGCCTCAAGGCAGACTACTCACTGTCCACCCCACACGTAGTTTTCAGGTGTTCAAGAGGGATTATGATAAGCAGACATAATGAGGAAGTACTTTTTGAAGACTTTCTCCAATTACCAGGCTCTTACAAGTAGTCACACACACCAAGCCTGGCAGAATTCAGAAAGTATTTGGACAATGCTCCCAGGCATGTGATGTGGTATTTGGGGTTGTCCTGCACCAGACCAGGAGTTGGACTCAATGATCCTGATCCATCTCTGGATATTCTGTGGTTCTGTGAACCAGTCCATTGTAGCCTGTTACTACATGTATCTCATACATAGACATATATTTATTTTACATGCCTATATATGCAACTCAAATATGTGTGTCTGTGTATATGCCTGTATATAAACATTCCAAAGATCAATTAAAATATCTCTTCAAGAAATAATCTTTAGTTTATAATTAATGTGATTTTAAATCAGAAAGAGGAAAAAAAAAATAAACCCAAACACAAATCATCAACAAGACTGGAAATAACTCCAAGACAAAACTCAGTACTAAGCAGCAGCTGCTTCACCACCTTTCTCCCAGCTCAGAAAACCATTTCTGTAATGAGTACAGGGAAATAATAGAACACCATATTTAGCTGCCTGGGGATTGTATAGGACACTTTATATATACTGCAGTGTTTGTCTCTGTTCACAGTTTCCTCTTCTGTTTTATGTCTTTAAGAATCTACCATTGACTCATCAGTGGTGGTTCAGTATGCTTAGTTGGAGCTTCATATGATTTCATCAGAGAGTAGTGGTCAAG
Organism: Bombycilla garrulus; assembly: GCA_013400315.1. Lineage (NCBI taxonomy): Eukaryota > Metazoa > Chordata > Aves > Passeriformes > Bombycillidae > Bombycilla > Bombycilla garrulus. The sequence goes on from VXBU01008272.1 coordinate 36,745, forward strand.
GGCCTGTTGTCCCAAAGGACAATGACGGACAGTACTGTCCCTCCAGCGTCTGTATGGAGAGCAGCAATGTTCAATGCCTTCATCAATGATCGTGACAATGAGACCGAGTGCACCCTCTGCAGGTTTGTTGACGATGTGAAGCTGAGTGGTGAGTTTGACAGATCTAAAGAATGGCATGCCATCCAAAAGGACCTGGACAAGCTCAAGAAATGGGCTTTTCATGAGGTTTAACAAGGCCAAGTGCAAAATGCTGCACAATGGGTCAGGATAACTGCTGGTATCCACCCAGGTTGGGGATGAACAGACAGAGAGCAGCCGTGCTGAGAAGGGCTTGAGGGTGCTGGTGAGTGAGAGGCTGGACATGACCCAGCCATGGGCACTCCCAGCCCAGAAACCAAACGTGTCCTGGGCTGCATCCAAAGTAGTGTGGGCAGCAGGGCCAGGGAGGAGATTCTGCCCCTCTGTTCTGCTGAGACCCCACCTGCAGTGCTGCATCAGCTCTGGGATCCCAGCACAGGAAAGAAATGGGCCTGAAGGAGCAAATCCAGGGGAAAAAAGAAACTTACATGCATTCAAACCCTCAAACCTCATCAAAATTTAGAATGAGACAACCTCTCATCTTGTGAAGAATCTTTTTTCAGAAGTCTTAGCCATCTGTATTGTAAAGTGGATCTTAGCACAATTTTTTTGTTAAGAGAGTTAATTATATTTTACTATATATTGAAACTGTTCTCTGACAAAGTGAAATATTGTGAACTCACCTAGAATTTATTTTGGGTAGAGATCATTTAACAAGACCATTAAAGCTGTCTTCAAAATTTTAGAAGCTCACTCAGGCATAAATTTCAGTTCTGAAGGAATTAATTGTGTACCTTTTATTTTTTAAAGTGTATTGTCTAAGCATTAAGAAAATCATAAGTTTATCATATATAGGTATAAAGGGTATTGATATAATTTGTTGGAGAAAAGACTGCTTAAGATGAGAGAGATATTGAATATTAAATTCCCTATAAGAAGATAATTTTCACAAGTTTATCGTTAGAATTATGATGCAAAATAGAAGGAAAAGATTAATTATAAATATCTCATTCTATTAATAAAACACGAGATACTATGTTTTCTTACACTGAAGTGTTTTTAAGCTTACACTGATTTTACACTGAGAACTAGTTTAATTCAGTTGATGGTTTTATGTTTGAAAAGTATTATGTCAGGTTCTGCCAGGTTCCTATATTACCTTTTTCTATGTCTTACCAATACAATTTTCTTCAGGCATGGTAGGACTGCGCTGAGCTATAGTAGGAATGAAGACAAACTCCTTATCAGAAAGACTCAATCCTGCAGTTATATTGAACATGCAGGTCCTCTTCTCCCTTAGAACTCTAGGATGAACTTGGAAGTCTGCTAGGATGAATGGAACTCACTCAAAGCTGCAAGGTAGTTGCCCAAGATTTCTCTCAACGTATTTTTGAATACCTTGTATTTTCTCTCTCACCAAAACACTTCTATGTTTCTGCTTGATACATTTGTTTATTTTTTCAGTGGCTTAAAAACACACTAAGTTTTTTCTTTTCAAGTGACCAGTACCATATTGCAACTTTTGGCTGAACAAGGGTTCAGCTTTTGAACATGGCAGAGGATATTCTTCCATAAAAGTCCAGTTATAGAGTCAAGAATGAAAGTACTGGTTAATATTTTTAAGACCATCAGTTTTCCCCAGTGCAGTCAATATCTACTCCTCTAAAACTCTGCAAAATTCTTATTCTCCACTCAATCAAGACTCGGTGTGCAGAAGGATTTCTGGAATCATCTGGTGTGGTTTTTACATTTACAGGAAAATAAAAATCATTCTTCTACCAAGAGGAATGTTGAAATCTTCATTTTAAATTATAAATTTGATTCTAAACTTCTCTTTGGCTTAGTGGAATGCACACTCCTGAGAACTCTTATCTGCAGTGAGGACACAGGCATGAAAAGGAGTTGATGCATTTGTTTTGCTCATCATATCAATTTCATATGATCTGCTTGTAAAAGAGATTTATTTGAGTTATTATTTCATTATTTATTCCAAGCAAAACCAAGGATAGAGGTCTGGGAAAAGGAGAAATTTCTAGTGTGTATAGTGCTCTATTTTGCTGCAGTTTGTCATACCAGAGTACTGCTCTTGTCCTGCTGAGCAGTGCAATACAGCAGGACATTAACTTTTAGCTTAACACTTCATTACTATCTGGGGATATGTTTAACATTTTATTAAATTTCATAGGAGTGATTTTATTCACTAACTATTTATTTTCCCCTAGGGCTGAGCACAGCAACCAAATACCCTTAAAGGCACAAAAGCAATACACTGGTGTTTCAATGTATTAGTTGAATGTGTTAGTTGATGCATTTCTTAATGTAACTCCTTCAAATCCATTAATGACATAGTGATTTTTGATATCTTAAAAACCTAGCTGATGTTTTTGGGGAGACAACTGTCTATCTCTAGGAATGAGACAAAGTTTCATAAATTGTGTAAAATAGCTAAAACAGTTGACCCAGGAAACCTGAAATCCTCTAAAAAATGCACAAAGTTGCAAAGGGGCTAGAGCTTCATATTAGAGACTTTTCTTTTCTCTGGGAGCGAACCGAAAAGAATCATTGCTGCTTAGGACACCTGCAAAAGAGTGGAATCAAAATATTATTTTCAGTTACACCTAATTTATTTTTTTATATAATTGCTTCTAATTAATACTAGTCTAGTGCCTAAATTAGCCTTTACAATGGATTAGCCTTCTCAGATTACCTGGTAGTGAATGACAAGCGAGAAAATTTAAAAAAAAATCAAAACCTAAAATAGGTGCAAGCTGTCAGAAGAAATCTAAAGAAAGAGAAGTCTTAATGTTCTTAAACTGTGAATCAGGCATGCAGGAAGCCTGCAAGTACTAATATATTTAACTATTAATTCACACTAATATATTTAACTTTTAATTAATGTGTAGTTAGAGTTATATTGGTGTGATTTGGTTTTGGCTTTATTTTTACTTGCAATTTTTTTATTTGGAAACATTTTAGCTAAGCATTACTTTTTTTCCCCCATTTCTAATTCCATAACTAGGCATAGGAAATGTCTTTAGATATATCTAGAAGGCTTATATTTCATGACATGGGCTACTGGGGTTTGTGTTTGTTGTTTTATTTCATTTCTTTTTTGGGTGTGAGAGATAAGTTATTATAAAGGTATTACTAACTTACAGAACTGTATAGGATATCTTTAAAATTAATGCCTCTATGAATGATATGCATGCTATTTATCTACAGCTCAGTTTACGAATCACATGCAATCACTACAGAATGATTACTAAACATTCACTGTTCACTACGTCCTTTGCTTCATCACTGCATCACAATGATGTTGCACCACAGTGATACAAAACTACTCCAGCTTTTCCATCCCTGTTTTCAAAATGAAACGGATGAAGATCAGTAACATATCGTCAACTTGCACTTCACTGACACTATAGACTATACCCTTTATGGTATTTCAGGTCAATAATTCCTGAACTAAGAAGGATTAATAGGATTTATGACCCTCTTTTCGGCTGTATGTAGCACAACCAGTACTAATTATATTTTCATTAACCTCGGTGGCTAGCTTGTGTTCTAATAATTTAGCCCTGTTATGGCTTAATCCAGTGTTTTACATGTTCAATAAGGTGAATACACAAACAAAAGCTATATAAATTAATCCTCATGGCCAAATCATGGCTGCTCTGTTGATGGAATCCTTGTAAAATAGCTACTGCTTCTAGAATCTCCCAAGGTCTGGCCCATGCACTAATCAGCTTTATCTTAGGTCTCTGAATTATTCCCCAGTCAGAGAGGCATTCCCCCATCAGAGGGCCTAAACATTAGTTAAATACAATTTAATTTCATAAATTGCAATGCTAAATGAGTCCTATGCAAGCTGCATCATAATGGTGTACAAGTACTTGTGCTTCAGGAGATGTCAGAGCCACATCTTCAAGAACGAGTGCGAACATATTTCCTAAATACTTTTTGAAGGTTGTGTTTCTAGGACATATATCTGCAGTGCATTATGGCCTTGACTATTCACTCCCATATCCCCTGAGTTACTCCCAGATATCTATGTTGCCAGAGAGAACAAGGAATACACAGGAGATGTAGTTCAGCTGCCAGAAATAACAGAATTCTTCAATACAATTGCCGTCTTCTACCACTCTCCATTCTGAAGCAGAGTCAGAGCCAACTGGACAATCAATGCTGAATGCTGTTTCTGCAGTCAAAGGAGGAGTGGAGGTTGAATTCAGCCCAGATTACATCATGTTCCAGGAAAGAAATGCTGTCCCACTGCCCTTCTTCTCTTATTCTGTGCTTTCACTCCTTCTCTGCAGCAGTTGAACATCAGTTCCTTAATAGTTGTGTGGCTTTTTCTTATTTGACTAAAATCAGATCCATTTAAACTAAAAATGAAATTTCCCAGTCCTGATTAACCCAGAATATGAAAATAAATTGACATGGGAACCCAAATAGCTAAATTGATATGGAATTTAGAATTAATGTTTTGTGAGAAGCACTGAATGCTTTATGTCATTTGTATTTTTAATGCAGTACTACTATCTAACACTGCCAAACATTAGATTTTAATATACTTTCACTGAAATAAAATATAGTGAAACACGCAAATAGAATACCAAGAGGTATTTGAAGAAGTTTTTTTTAAATTTGTATTTTCCCATCTGACGAGATATTAGGAAAGAAATCTCTCTCTTGCAATTTGGTTTGGTAAGACAGCAACTTCTCTTACTCTCAGAGTGTGTGGAGTAAATTTTTCATGGAGATAAATCTAGATTTAAGTTGAAATCTAAGATATACCTTTAACCTAAGGATGGAACCACAGTTTCAGTGAGGCTTCACAAGAGCAAAGTCATGCAAATTCCTGTTCATGCTCCCAAAGTGTTACAAGTTTAAAATAAGAAGTTTTATCATTGCTAAAATTTCTTGGACATAAATCATCTGCCATAAATCAACTGCTTTTCCTAGGCTGCTAATTCTTTTTGATACAAAGTTACCATTCAACCTACATTGTTGGTAATTCAGCTCAGCTACTGCAGGCAAGTCTATCTATTTCCCAAAGAAAAAAAAATTGTGGAAGTTGGTAGAACATGATAAAATAACCATTACATTTTCTCAAACCAAAGGTACATTTCATCTCACGTAAACTGTTTGATCAGACCAACATTTGGAGTCTCTTTTCTGCTTCTGACATGCCAGTAGGATCTACAGTGAAAAAGGGCCCATGGTAAATGAAGCACAATCTGTATTTCACTTTGATTATAGCTTCCAAACTCTCCATTATTTTTGGAGGATGCATTGCTTTTGGAATAGCTGCCCCAATTTCTTACTTTCTTCATTTTTCTTGGATGGGTTTCATCTGTGTCTGGTCATTGCCTAGATCATTTATTGCCTGGGCTTTCTTACGCTTTGATTTCCATTTCTTTTGAACACTAGCTACTGGGACAGTTTTATCTCTCTTAACTGCATACCTTAGCCAGAATATACACTTTAGTGGAGACTGAAACAAAAGATTGCTGACATACAAAAAAAATACCCTAAGAACCATAAAAGAACCGACAACCAACTAAACAAACAAAAACCCCAACAAAGAAAATATTCAATGTAATAAAATAACTATGAATCCACAGACTACTCCAGTGCAGCAGTCCTTTGTTCAGAGAGATATTGCAACAAAATGATCTGCTGGTTACAAAATCTGATCAGCCAAAACAGGAACTACTTTATTTTTGTCACCTATTGGTATTAGAGAAATGCCTTATGAATTGCCATGGGTTAGTAGCATTCCCTGGAAGTCACATATGTGTTGACATGAACAAATAAATTTTTTTAACATGTAATTTTTTCTATATCTTCAAAAGAAATAAATTTACTCCTACTATATTGTGCAAAAAATTATCTTCCATCAGACAAAATAGTGTATTGAGCCAAGATATTTGGGTATATTTGGAATTTATCAGTTTCTGCAATTGAAAATTATTAACAGTCAAGGATGAAACAACTAGAACATATGTGTTCTTCCATAGGATTTTTTTCTATAATTGTTAATTTAAATACTGAGGTGTGCGTTTTGGTCTTCAGAATTTTATTCTCTATTCTGGTGTTCCAAAGTACTATGGAGGCATAGAATAAGTGAGTGAATAAATAATTTTATATACCATTCAAATAGTTCTGGTGATAGCTGTATTTCATTAAGAACCTCTAGTTTCCTCTAGCATGTTTTTCTCACCATAATTTCTCAATTTCCAGCTGACATTATTTGTTACAGCCTGACTAAAGGAATACTTCATTTTACCTGATTCTTCCTATCAATTTTATCATATATAAGCCTTGATGTTTTAATGTCATGTGCCGAAAGTAAACAAAGAAAATACCTAAAGAAAAACTTAAATATATAACTCTAATGTGAACATACTCAATATCCTGGACATCTCAGTTGTGATTGGAAGTCTGTTTTTACATTCATGAATTTAAACCTGGTTCTACTTTCTGTCATGGGAACTTAGTCACCAATCTCATGTGTTACGATCTAAATTTAGGTGTTTATACTTTGGAGCGACATAATGGCCTGAATTAATTCTGCAAAAAATTAAATCTAAATAGTTATTCAGATAAATTTATATTTTTACATTCACTTTAAGCCAGCACATACTGAAAATACAATACACTTGAAACAGTTTATTTTTTTTCTTTTTTTAAAATGTTTGAATCTGAGTATTTCTCCTTTACCGCAGTCCTGTTGCTAAAGTGACTTCCTATTGAGTTAATAATTAATTGTAGTGTAAAAGCATATAGATCTTAAATACTTAGATAGCATAAGACAGTACCCTATTTCCATGATTATTTGGTTTGGACCAGGTTTGAATTTTTTTTTCTTATTTGGTTTGGGTTTTTTTCTTATATTTAAAATTTTGCAACAAAATTTTCAGTTTCTTAGCAGAAGCCTTCCTTTTAGCTATACATTAAAGCAAACACATTGCAAAAATTTGTTTTCCTATGGAGAAGCTGAAAAATATTTTACTTTCTCAATATATGTAGTGCATTCTTCAGATTATTTATGCACATGTTAATCTCTCTACTTCTGCTATTGCATTATAATAGATGCTAGTGGCTTCACAGTTTATCAGGCTTTTCTATCTTGTACACAAACACAGCAATAACTGTGAAAGATTCTAAATATATGTGAAATTGGCAAGTATTTTTCCATTCAATGGAAATTGTGCAAAGCAAGCAAAAACCTCTGAATTCTAGAGGTCTGTCCCACTTCCTTAACACTTCTTTTTCAAAATAACTTCATAAAAGGCCTTTTCCTTGTACCACATGGAACATGGAACAATTACAAGATTTTGCTCAATTTGTGCCTGCAAATGAAACAATTCCATGTGTGAACACATTTAGAAAATTTACAATCAAAACACATGAGAGAGACACGCTTTTTTGGGATAGACAAGTATACTCTAAGTAAGAATGTCTAAGTATTAGCTTTGAGCGCTTAAGCTTCCAAAAAACTCCAGATAAGAAATATTGATTTTTTTAAAGATTACTGCTTTTCATAAAGAGACTCTCAGAACTCATAAGCTAGGAAATTACTTAAAATCTTTAGAAAAAAACAAAGCACAAGCAGCAATAATTTGCATATACATGCCTTCATTGAATTCCTGAACTGACCACCACTGTGCAGCAGAGAAGCTAAACCATTCTCTTTATTCACTTCTTCTCTCTATTGAAATTACCAGAACCTGTGAAAACTGACATCAACAGTGTTGTTTTTCTTTTTGGAGACTAGTGTAAGAATAGCAATTACATGGCAATGACAGTACTGGCAGGCAAAAATTCATATAAATAAACAAAGTATTTTAAATCTATTATTTCTTGAAACTTGCAATTTTATATTTAACCACTGTGATATAGCACCAAGAACAAAAAGTGTGAATAGATTTCACTTTCCAGGTTATAGGTTAGTATATATTTTCCTTAGAAGAACATCTAAGAATTAAATTTAATTCTTTAGTACTTGTAGGTTGTATCTCAAAATATTTTCTCACATTTAAATCCTTATTTGCATTGCTTAAGTTTCTACATGCACAAAAACCATCAAAAAATCCCAAATAAACTTGTATTATGTTCAGGATAGGAAGACGTAGCACAAAATGTTTTTTTATGTATTCACTCTAACAAAAGTGCTGATTTGTTTCAGTTGAAGCTCCATGTTTCCAGTAAACAGAGAAATCAGAAGAAAACTCCAGAATAAGACTCTCTTTTTAATATGTAAGTGTTTTTCTCAGAAACCATTCAAAGATTGGAGAGAAAGAGGAGAAACCTTAGAACAGCTCCTCCTCTGTTTTATGGTCTTTTGTTTTCCAAACTTTTCTGTTTAGGAAAAAACAGAGAAAATCTCCGGTCTCCTTGAAAATGTCAGCATTTCCCAAGCAATCTTAAAGACAGAGTGTAATTTCTTTTTTTTTTTCATCCTGTAAGGGCAAAAAAGTTACTTTGTGAGAGGATGATGTGAAGTAGTGAGTATCATGACAACTTTGAAATCTAAAAAAGCAATTGCTGACAACTGATTTACTTTCATTGTGATGCTACTGATAGTACTAAAGAGGAGGAAAAAAAACCAAAACAAAACAGAAAACAGTGCCAAAAATACAGTAAACATGAAATTTTTCCAGAGTGAACATGCATTTATGAAGTTGTGCTAGAAAATTTAAGGTGTGTATGTTCAATATGTATAAATTTTAATATTAAATAACTCCTGGTAATTTAGATCTTGCACATAAACCTTGCAAATAATTACAGTTCATGTCTAGAACAGTTCATGGAAAAATCATTGCTCCTGTTAGCAAACTGCTTGTAATAGGATTATTTCCTATTATTTTTCATCAAATAAATTTTAGTTTTGAATTCAGGTGCTACTTCCTTTTCTAAATTGCAGCTGATTGTCAGCAAGTATAAATTCTTGCATTTGTCCCCTATGTTTATAATATTTCAGAAAATAGATATATTGAATATTTTAATCTCCACTGATAAATTCTTCATCCCATATGTTCTTCCTTGAATTTCACCAGCTTCTTTATATTTTTGAGACAAAGAGCTTACAAAAGCAGCTGTGAGTAGTCTTTGAAATTCAGTGACTGCTGGGTTCTGATACAAACCCCTTTGAAGCTTCCAGTGAGGACACCAAATAGGACTATTGTTTGCTTAAGCTTTGTTCAAATCAGTGTTTTTCTATGTAAACCAGTTTATCTTATTATGCCCTTGTTCACTCATACGAAGCCTTTTTTGCTAATTTTTAATCCTTATGACATTGTGTATATATCTTACAATTTTCAATCTGTACAACTGTTTGTTTTTTTTTTTTTATTTTACCCAAAGAATTATTTTCTGGATTTTGTTTTATTTTCTTTTTTTTTTTTTNNNNTTTTTTTTTGGTTGGTTGCTTGTTTTTTGTTTTGTTTTTGCTTTTTTAAATAAAAGTTCTACTTAACCTCCTCTTTTATCACATTCAGTACCAGGATTAGGAGAGTTATTGTCCTAGGTTACAATGTAAAAATAGCCAGAAGGTCTGTATTCTACCTCCATCTTCATGAGCTGTTGAAACCAGGAGGGGCAGTGTTTTCCTTGCCTCCTCCCCCAGACCATCTCCTGTTAATGGGCCATCAATGCCTTGCCCCATGAGTCATAGATAACTCCCTCTGGGAACCATTTGTGTTTAATGGGCCATCAAGGACCCACCACATGACTCATAGAATGACATCAGCCCATTGTGAGGATCCACCACATGACTCAGAGAATGACATTAGCCTATTGCGAGATTCTCTGCCCAGGGGGAGGAGCCAAGCATTCCCACCTGGATAGAATCTGGGCATTTGGACAGAACAGGCATCTGCCTTCTACTGGATTCCCAGAGGAGCAGCCTTCTCTCCCACTGGATTCCCAGAGGAAGGACCAGACCCTTCAACATCACCACTGGACTATTGGAGGAAGACTCTGCCCTTCTACAGGATCTCTGCTTCAGCAGAACCATCTGTCACTGCAGGAGGACTACTGGAGCCACCATTCAAACTGCTACCAACACCCTGACTGACAGGGTGTCAGGTTGTATTCTAACTGTCAAGTTTTGGTTTTTTTGTTTAATACTGCATCTTGTTCTAATTTTCCTATTAGGTTGTAGTTTGTTGGTTTTTATTTTACTTTCTTTTGTTTATACATATTAAAGAACAGTTATTCCTATCCTCATATCTTTGCCTGAGAGCCCCTTTAATTTTAGAAATTATAATAATTTGGAGGGAGGGGGTTTAAATTTTCCATTCCAAGAGAAGCTCCTGCCTTCCTTGGCAGGCACCTGTCTTTCAAAACCACGACATTATTATAATGAATTTCCTTAAAATTGAACAGATTTCCCCCTGAATTTGATGTTGTATTTAGCTCCTTAGAAAGCGTGAGTGATAAAAAGACAGTGAAGGAGACAGATTTCTGTGTTATTTCTTCTCACTGGCATTTAAACATAAGTTTATATATAAAATTGTTGTTTATAGCTATATGAATCTATATTTACTATTTGTGAAAATTATCAGAATTCTTTTTTTATTTTATATAATTTCTTATTATATATTCTGTTAAAAACAATGAAAATCAGCCTCTGAAATTATATAAAATCAATTATAATCTAACAGAAGTGCTTTCTCTCTTACATGTTTCCTGTTCAATACTTTAATATGGACAAGAACATATCTTTATTTGACCTAATGTCAAAGAGACAAAAAAAGCCTGAGGAAGTTAAAATGTTTTCTGGTACTAAAACTCCAAAGTTTCAGGAAGTTTCTTTATTACTTAGTACTGTATGTTCTAATCAAGCATAAAACAGGAAAGTGACTACTATCAAAGGACCCATAAAAAGAGTTTTATGATGTTTCAGATTCAGACAACATAAAAAAAGGACATATTCAAATTAGAAACACTATTATAAAGTGCGATTCTATAAGGAATCTCCATAACAGACTTAATAACCTGATTAAAGAGACAAAGTAATAGCAATATACACAAGTACTAATTAGAACATTGAAACTATTACGCCTCATGTGGGAGACAAGTAATAAAATTCAAAGAATATTTGTGAGAAACACTATCAAACTAGCTTTTAAGTTTCCTACTGCCTCAGGCTGATTATGTGAACTTGTGGCATGTGTCAAAAATGTTTAAACCAATCCATTTGGCCTGGTAACGCTCCCTTCTCTCTGCATTTTGCATCATTTTACTCAGATATGGTTTGGCTAAACTACTTTTCACAATGGGCCTTTTTGGTGGTGTTGAAAGATTCAAAACATGTTGCTCATATTCAAGAAAGAAATGTTGTTTTAGTAGCATCACAATTCTTTAAAATTTCTTGTCTTTTGTTTTACTCTCAAACATACAGCAGCTTTAGATACCTGAGATAAATAACTATGAATTGACATGTCTGAATAAATATCTAAAATAAGAAATGGTAGGTGAAATATCTAGTGATCATGAAGTCTCACTGAAAATAAAGTGTATTGAAGACTTGCTAGCATATTAGGAGCAGTAAGGATCACAACCTGAATATAGTATGTTTCAGAACTACTGTGTGACCAATATTTGTCTCCATAAGTGTGAAGCATATTACTCTGAGTTTATTAATCTGTAGCTATAATGTATCAGACCAAATTCACTAAAGCAAAATTCTGTAAACATATTATACATAGAAAAACACAGGTACTTTCTTGATTCTAATACCCTGGAAGGAAATGAAGTGGCCGTGGGTATTACTGGGGTACATTTCTAGGGTATTATTATACACTTTTTAGTTGAGCTCACTCTTTGCTTATCTTTTGTAAAATATAACAAAATTTTCTTTTAGTGTCTATAGCATTTATGTCAATACTAAATTACTTGAACTTACATAACTCTTCCCCACAAATTTTTTCCTTCCCTTGTCACATTTCTAGATAAGCAGTCAGCTTGAATTCTTGATCCATGGTCCCGTCTGTTAAGGAACACAGTATTTCAAACAGCTTTAAAGCCCTTTCAGATAGAGACAAAATTTAATCACAACATATTTGGGACTAATATTCTCTTCCCCATTTGATTTAAAATTCTTCCTTTATTTACTGGTTCTTAGACTTTATTATCAGCCTGAAGTTATGACCAAACACAGAAGGTTCACTTCCCCAAAAGGTTTTTTTTCATTTGTGTCATGGGTTTATTTATCAAATCTCGATTCCCGGTCAGGGAACCAAGCATGTCATGGTTTGACACCAGCTAAGGGCCAGTGCACCCATGAAAATATATTTTTCTCAATTTCAGCTGTGAGATAGGACCAAAAAAGGAGCACAACCACCCAAACTTAAAGTATAAAGAAGAAACTTTATTAACGAACACTAAAAAGAAAGAAAAAAAACCCCAGAAACCAGAAGGAAACTTTCAAAACATCCATCCTCACCCTCACTGTTCACCCTCCCACTGACCACATGAAAAGACAAAACCTAAGATTTTCAGTCAATCCACCCCTCAAACAATCATTTCCCCAAACCATCAGGAAGAGCAGGAGTCCCTCCTGCTCTGCCATAGGTTCCCCACAAGACTACCAGTCCTCTTGTGGCCACACAATTCACAAATGGCTCGCCCGCGGATTTGGCATTGTGAAACATCGCCCCCCATGGGACAGTCCTCTCACAACTGCCCATGGGCTGTATCAGCTTTTAGGGTGCAGTTTAAGAATGTCTTTTTCCTAGTCCAAAAGAAAACCTCTCCTCATCAGCTCCATCTTCATCCCAAGGAACAGTTATCTCTCATCCTTGGGGCCGGGGATATCATTACATCAGTGCTTCAGCACTCCCCATCTCTGGCTGTCCCTGGGGCTGGGGACATCAACAATCAATGCTCCAGCATTCCCCATCTCCGGTCGTCCCTGGGGCCGAGAACGACAAAATTCGTTAGCACCTCCCACAGGACTAGGACATCCCCCTAAAAAGCATTCTACATGTTATAGAAGCATCCAGTCCATTCTCTACGGCTTTGCAAGAGAAGTCCATGCCAAACCCGGCCCACTCCTTCATTCTTCCTTCCCACTTTGGATTCTTTCCTATCTTTTCCTTGACATCAGGTCTCAGGATTTGTCGCTTATCTCCTTCGAGCTGCTCCCCTTTCAGCTGAGTAGGATGCNCTCCCCACTCCCTGCCGGGACAGTTCCCTCCGGGAGGGGCTCTCCCGGCCCAGCCCGGCCTGGCACAACCCAACCCCCCCCACAGGACATTGCAGGGGAAACTGGGCCAGGGCATCACTCTTTTTTTCCATCTTCCCCACCACCTGCCGGAACAGCTCCCTCAGAAGGGGCTCCCGGCATGGCCCAGCCTGGCCCAGCCACCCCTCCCATAGGCGTCCATGGCTGGGATGGGGGGGAAGCTGGGCCGAGGCTGCCCACACACCTTTACCTCTTCAAGGCCAGAAAGAAAAGAGCAATTCCCAGGCAGTCCTGTGCCAAATGTATATCCCACTGAGACGCATTTCACTTTTGATTGGTTCATTTCCCTGTCTGTCTTTAAATCTGGCCCACAATTGGTGTTGCACTGGGCTCATGGGAAATCCACAGGCATACCTCACTTCCAGGGGTGGCTATTTCCTGCCCAACAAAATGTCACTCAATCTCAAACACAATTTGTAAACATAAAATTTAAAAAATTAAAAAACACTATAATATTTACTTGGTAGAAAATGGCTGCTCGATTGTGTTATTTGCGAAGAGGTTCAAACTACATTAAATCAACATTCATTAGAAATTTAGGGTAATCCATAGAAACACGTTCCTTCTAGTTCACCTTCAGTAAAAAACAACTTTTACTGGTCAGAACTGAACAAAACATGAGCCCCCAGATATTCAAAACACAATTTATAACAAGTTATTTGTATGAGCTGTAGGAACTGGAAAAATTGCCTTTACTACAGCCCCATAGCCTCAAGTAAAGTGAATCATATTCACTTTAGAATTTGCACACTCACAGAATATCATATTTATGCCAATTAGGTTATCTTTCCTGTATTAAATAGTATTTTATTAATCAACAGACATTTATTGCATAAGCTAACACTCTTCACATCACCACTAAATTTGACTCAGTTCCAAGAAGATGATCTCTTTTACGCTAAAACATTTTTGCCCAATTATTTTAAACTCCTTCTATTGCACTAATATTATCAGGTTTAATAAATCTCATTCCACTATCAGAAACATTAACGCTAACTATTGTACGTGTTTATTTTAACCCTCCGAGGGTTTCCCACATAGTATTCCTGCTCAATTCTTCCTTCACCATTCATTATTAAAATAAATTACTGTTGTATTCAGCTCAGCTGCAGGCAAAATATTTCCATTCCAGGTGCCCATCAACTTTTTAAATCAATTAAGTTAATTGACAGCAGGTTTAAACATTTTCTTAATTATGACTGCAAAGAGATTTTTAAAACACCCCCTACCCCAAAAAATCAACTGCCAACCCTTTAGAGTTAATAAAACAAATGAACAAAATAATAGAAATTCACAAAACAGAAACCTTCCTTTATAACTGTCCTTATTAAAAAGTCTCTAAAGAAAAAAATATAGAAAGAAGGAAATCCAGGTACAGAACAAATCTCTGCTTTTCTTTCTAAGTCACTTTGGAGCATTTTATCAGTTAATTTCAAAGCCGAAAACCACATTTGAATTAGAATCAGCTCTAAACTACATTAGTGATGATTCAGTAAATGACATTCTTCCTCCTGGGTAAATTCAGAGCTGGGATAATGTTAAAGAGTAATGTTGGCTATCCTAGGCACAGAGAAAATGATGCTTTGGAAATAGCAAAAGAATTCTTCTCAGGATATTCCTGTTCCTTGCATCAGTATTTCTCTTTGCCTTTCTTCAGATTTTTTTCAGCATTCCCCATTCCTACATAGTGCAAGGTTCTCTATAACACAGTCCTATCTTCTGCTGGGTTACATTACCAGAATATGTAACAGTAGTAGAATTTATGTTAAAAATTCTTGATTAGGGTAGAATGTGTTTGAGTAAATTTGGGCATTTGAGAATTCTGGTGTAATCAAGAATAGCAGGACTTAAAATATATATTTCCATAATATACAGAATTTTAATATCAGACCATTTTCCTTCAAATTTTGTTCAATATCCTTTTCTTCTAAGTATACTGAACTGAAACTCAACACTTTTGCTTTAGTTTGAGCTATTTAAGCATTTCTTTTAAATATTATAATTTTAATTCATGGAGTTTTATATCTGAAATGAAGTTCTAATACTATGGTAGTATAACCAATATTGTATTTTAGGAACATAATATCAAATATAATGTACACATACATCATCATTATGAAATAAATAAAAATAGAACTGTCAAAATGTAGCATTTTAGTTTGATCAAAGCATCATATTTTGACTCTGTGTTGAAAAAAATCCTCTAAATTAGCAACCCCCTGCAGTTTATTCAGATCTCATTGAAAATTAGTTTCCTGATGGAAGATTTCCATCAAAAATGTTATCAAGCAGGCATAGTTAATAAGTTAGCAATGAGGCAGCACTATGAGGTCAATCAAGTGCTTAACAGAACTTTTTAGTGTTAGGTTGAAGGTGCCATATACAGCGTGGCTAAGAAGTGACAAAGAGCTATGGGCTGTTCTTACTCTTATTTCTCTCAGCTGGCTCAGGCAGAACAATAACGAGCAGACAACAGGGTGATTGAGACATATTTCTGTAGCACATACTCTTCTGAGCAACTTTAATGTTTATGCAATCTAACCCAGCAAGATCAGAATTTTGATATTCCATTCCTTTTATGTATCACAACAGGAAATATTTCCACTAAATAAGATAATTTTTAATTGGATAATTAATAATCCTTAGCATGGTCAGCTGCATGGTGAAATACCGCAATTTGAAAAGAATGAGAATATTCATGTCTATAAGTGTTTATTAGGATACTACTTATAAGAGTAAGGAATGCATAGTAAACTCATGAATATTTGCTTACGTGTTTTTCAGAGAAAAACACTCTTAGCCTTTACCCAGTAATACCACAGAGCTATCATTGCAGTGGAGAACTCACAAGGGTTAACCCATACATATTGGTTATCACTAAAAGTTGATGAAACAGTTTTGCAGGAAATAATTAATTGATCAGAACTGTGTCTAAATTGACTATTTGTCCCTATAATTTTCTGAGAGAAATTGTAGTGATTTATTTTACAGAAGTCTATGGACTGTTTCCAACAATTTCACTAAAGTATGTTTAAGGAAATGTTTATGAAAAGACTTTGTACTATGAAACATTATTACTACAACTCAAGTATTACCTCTGCATTTTGCAAAGAGAAATAAAGGAAACAAAAAAGATTAGGATTTTGTCTGTTTACTTGTTCTCCAAAACTTATTCTATGGTTTGCAAACTTCGGCTAAGTATACTTTGTAATATATTACAAGTTCATTATAATTTAAATTCTCAGTGTATGTTTTTAAAGGTGCCCTAAAGAGTGAAGTTCTAACGTTTTTTACAGAATTTGTATCAGTAGGTGGCTTCTTAATGACTATAATTTTCCAGTTTCTAATGGCAGAAACTTCATTTATCAACATATTTTTCTAGTGTTAAATACTTTGTCTTTTTACTTGCATATTTAGAGGTGAGAATAAGAAAACAATCCATAGATTTACACATCAGCTTGTGAAGAATTAATTATTTTGCTTTAGCCGAAAATAGGGTGAGGAAAGTTTGTGTGTTTGTTTGCTTGTTGGGGTTTTTTTCAAAGAAAATGTTATTATAAGCATCATAAATAAGCATCATTATAAGCATGTTAAATAAGCTAAATGTTAGGGAAAAAAAGCAGTCTTGTCGAACTGATAGTATAGTGTCTTGCTCCCTATTCAGTCAGGTCTTTTTGCATTTCCATGGAAGAGAGGATTTGATCTTACAGATTCCGCAATCTGAGTTCCCACTGAGTTTAAAAGGAATTCTACAAGCAAAGAGTCTACAACTGAAGTCATATGTTCCTGAAGCTTGAGGTATACATGAAAGGGAAGGGAAACAACAGCAGCCAGTATTTTAAAGGAAACATGACATATGTTAAATACTGCATACTGCAAAGTTCATGCATTAGTCATTAATCATTTGATCCTCTAAGTATCCAAAAGTTAGCCACCTAATTTAAGTCTCTATTTAAATTTCTTCTGTTTGCAGAAAGAGACTGACCCCCTTCTGAAATGGCTTAGAAAAGCTAGCATAATAGTACTGTCTGAGAGAACAGATCCATGCTATTTGATTTTACTGATTGCAAAACTAGCCCTCCCTCATACATGTTTGCTCCTGGTTCCATGCAGTCATTTCTAGTCCCCAGAATTGTGTTCAATGAAGTATTAGGGGAGGATTCACAAAAGAAGTTGGGTTTTTTTTTATAACTTTCATCAGTCTTAGTCCATATTATATCATGATTGGACATACATTTAATTCAGCTAAAACTGTGAATCATGGTAGAAATACCAGGAGAGTTCAAGAAATCTGAGAACCTCTTAGGCTGCCTTTGTCACTAGAGAAATGTAGATCTGAACCATGGCTTGACACAAGAAGTGCACAGTGCTACATCTGTCCAGGCCATAGAAATTTACTTAAAAAAATTTTCTCTGCAAAGATTACAAAGAAGCCACCGACTGTGTTTTTGTCACTATGACTAGTGCTATTGTCAGTAGGGCTAATAAGGAAAATACAGAACGAACACAGTATACTCTAAGCAGAACTTTTTGGTTGTAAACTTTATTTCTCCTGCTAGGTCAGTCATTTACAATAACAAAAATAGTTAGTAAATATGAAAGAAAAAAATTTCATTGTTAATTATACTGTGAATTGAGTGTGACAGAGCGATCTTACTGTTTGTGAAAAGATCTAAAATTGGCCACTGTTTAACTAGAAAATCATTTCCCCCAAATTGAGACCTGCTTTACACTCCTGTTCACCACTACCACAAAATCCATCACTGACAAGGACTGCCATTCTCCTTCAGTTCCAGACAGCGATAATGGAACCCATTCTTTTTATTACACCTGTACTGTAAAACCCTCTCATTTTTTAGAGACGCTTCCATTTACATCAATGTAGATTTTCAAAATTAATTTTTTACATGCTTGCATCATACAGGCATGACAAACCCAAATAACATGTAAATATATCAATTTCTATTTTGCAAATGCTTGACATTGAATGATCTAAAAGATTTTCTGCTTTCAGGTGCATTACAAATTGTTCTAAGAAAGTTGGTCAGCTGTAGCATTTAGCTCTTCATTAAGCAGTCACTGAGTTACTTCAGGTTGAAAATCCCACCCCCTATCTTTCTCACAGCATCTGTTCTATAGTAGAATCATTCAACAATTTCTTACAGGTACTTTTTTTTTATACTTTATCAGGTTTATTTGTATAATATGAGTCAATTAAATTTGCGTAGAGCAGATCTCCACTATTGGGATTCTATTCTCTGAGTCTTTCAATTTCCCTGTAGAGTTTTAATACCTGATGATGATTGTTTTTTGTAATTAAGATTTAAGTACCCAATCCCCCAAGACTTGTCATACAGAGAGCTGCCACTCAAGCATTCAGCAACCCTTTCAGGCACACCCTCTCTTTGTCACAGCCTTTTCCTGGCACCCGAGAGCTCAGAAGAAAGCCTTTGGTTGAGCAGTGCTGTATTTCATCCCCCATATTTTGCTAATCCACCCCATACTCTTGCTACAGCTTGACTAAAACTACTGAAAGGGTAATGTCTCTTTTAGCAGCTGCCAACAGTAGGAATGAATGGGAATGAATAAGGCTTCCATTTGACTGAGTAAAGTGAGAGACTGCTCTGTCAATCCCACATCTTTTTCATACTGTAAAAACTAAAAAATTCTAGTCACCTAAAAAAATCAGAGTTATAGATACAGATTTGGTTCTTGCTTAGGTTCATAATTCATGAAACAAGAAACATAGGCTGAAAGTCAGAATGTTTGCATTTGGGAGATTTTTCTTTTTCTTACTGTTTCAGTCAAGACGCGATGAGAGGCAGGGCAGACTCACTCAAGAGCAGCAATATGCAAAGGGAACTAGAGGTCAGTGAATCTATATGAAATCCTGATCAGTGATGCCAATCATGTTTTTGTACCACATAATTTTGCTTCTGTTATGTCAAATAACAGTAAAATGCTAACATAAGATGCACAGAAATGCACCTCAGTTGAAGCACATTTTTAGCCACGAGGATAACAAAGGTCATAAGCATCCAGGAATAGGTTTCATCCTTCCTTCCCTGAGGTTCCCAGTTGTGCCAGGCTATCAGTGTGGCACATCAAGAGTTTATCACTAAGCAAAATAGAGGATGCTGAAGATCTGGTATGCATTCTGTATACGTCTTGGGAGGTTTTACTTCCAATTACCTATAGCAAAGCCCTACAGACTAAATACCCGCTAGTGCTTGGATCAAGTTAATCAGGCTAATCTTTAGTGTGCAATTCTTGGTTTGCTTTCATCTTAAAGGAAGGAAATCATGTAAGATGTTACTATATAGTGGATTGGACCAAACCTGTAAGTGCAATATTCTTTTCAGAAACGCATGTTCATCAAAAACAAAACGCTGATGAAGGCACATTCAAAGTGTTCCAAAGGCTAAAGAGCACAAATAGCAAGGGGGAATAAAAAACCTGCTATATTTTCAAATCTCTTAAACTTGGATCTGCAGATACTGTGACTGTGCCTTCAGTATCAGTCTCTTAAAATTCCCAAATAGAATATTAATAAATAATTTCAAAGTAGCTAGATTGATTTAATATATCCCTTACTCTTTTACTTTTAATTTACTATGCCACTAATCTATCAATCTAATCCTGCACTCATAATTATTTGTTGACTTTAGTAGAGAGAATTAATTCTTTACATCTTTCAGGCTCTTTAAATGATAATATATTTCAAATTTAAAATTACCATCAGGGTAGCAGGGCTCCAGGGGAATGCTTGAAAACACCTCCTTTTGTTTGATAGAACCTTTAGACATATCACAAGCTACTCATAATGAGTTGTCTATATCCAGATTAGATTTAGAAAAACACTTTTTTTTTTTGTCACAGATTTTGCAAACAGAGGGTATCTAATTAGAAACAAGTTATATATTCAGCACTTAGTGTCACTGCTTTAGTAGCAATGTGATAAAAAACTAAGAATAACCCAGGGGAGATCCAGAGAACCTGTGCCAACAATGTTCATGGCTTCACAAAGTACTCAGTCACAAACTATCAAAAAGAAAAAAAAAATGTAATTTTGTGTATAATGTACTTTGTTGAAAATATGCTAAATAGCATAGCATATGATTTATTTTAATTGTCATTCCCTCAATGGAGTGTGTCACTGATCTTCCTTTTCCTCCCAATGTGTAT
Organism: Bombycilla garrulus; assembly: GCA_013400315.1. Taxonomy (NCBI): domain Eukaryota; kingdom Metazoa; phylum Chordata; class Aves; order Passeriformes; family Bombycillidae; genus Bombycilla; species Bombycilla garrulus. The sequence continues at coordinate 57,266 of VXBU01008272.1, forward strand.
AACTTGTCTTTGTTAATTCACTGTGTATTAG
>VXBU01008272.1:73694-94212 GCA_013400315.1 Bombycilla garrulus
ATTTAAAAATTCTGGAAACATAGCAATTGCATAAAAATAAATTTGAATGGAACATTTAGGCTTTAACAAGTATGAATTCTGGGTTATGAACATGTAACCACCTACTTTTACCAACTGCACAAGTAGTCTACTGAGGGAGTTTCAATTGCTTCATCTCTGCCTAAACAACAGCTGGAATACTCTATTGTGAGCTCACATCTTTATTATCACTAAGAGGCGTACTAAAAAGATCCTTGGATTCCAGGTATTGTGATAAAGTATGATAAACAGCACATCTCATTTAACACATAACTTTTACTAGGTAAAATCAAATTTCTGCTCTTAAAATTACATAATTGAATTAACCTTTGTCATTTCTAAACATAATCACAAAACGGCCTTAAAAATCACATGACCAGTCCTTAGCTTGTGGAAATCAGCAGAGTCCCATTGAAATGTTGGTTTTGTAGGTCATCTTGTCTGATGTATATAAACTGGACATGACAAAATGAACTTATGCCTCAAGTGACTTCTATATTACTATGACCTGTCAAAAACAATTGCTTAAATTATAAGGCTGTGTTCAACAATAATGTTTCTGTAGGCACAGCAACTTTCTTTGCACTCTTGCTAGCACTGCAGGAAAATTATTTTCAGGAGTGCTTCCAAAGGCACAAATGCCTGAGTGCACTGCATTATTTTGTTCTGTTTTGTTCTGTTTTGTATCTTTTAATGCATATTTAGGAACTCATATTTGAGTTTGTGAATAATTCCACTTTAATTGCCAAATATTAATAAATCCCGCATTTAAACTGCTGAATTACAAGCTCAGCACTCTAAAGAATCACAGAAGCATGGAATGGTTGGGGTTGTAAGGAACATCTGGAGATCTAGTCCAATCCACTGATAAAATGGGGGTCACCCAGAGCAGGTTGCACAGATTAGTGTCCAGGCAGATTTTGAATATCCCTAGAGAAGGAGACTCCCAAACTCTCTGGGCATTCTGTTCCAGTGCTTATTAACAGTCAGATGAAACTTTCTGAGTTTTAGTTTGTGCCCATTGCCCATTATCCCATCAGTGAGCACCACTGAAAAAGTCTAACCCCATCCTCTTGATGAATCCCAGTAAGATATTTGTATACATTTTATGATCCCTTCTCAGTCCTCTCCAGCCTAAATTAGGCCAGCTGCCTCAGTCTTTCCTCACAAGAGAGATTATTCAGTCCGCTAATTATCTCTGTAGCCCTTCACTGGACCCTTTCAAGTAGTTCCTTGTCCTTCCTTTACTTGGGAGCCCAGAACTGGACAAAGCACTCCTGACGTGGCCTAACCAGAGTAGAGTAGAGGGGGAAGAAAGCCACCTTACTAAGATAATCAATCTCAATCAAATTAATTAAAATAATCATGTGGACAAAGATAAGCAAGATTTAGTGACCATTCTTGACACTGTCTCTCTTAGTTAAGCAAAATTCCTGAAGATTATTGATGATACAGAAGCTCCTCAGGGCTGACGCAATCACTGTAGTGTAAGAAAATTATGTACTCTAAATTTGGACAACATGATTTTATGTACTGAATTTCCAGGCCTCTTCTGGAACACAGAGCATTTCATCAGAGAACACAAGAAATCCTCATAACATCATGTGGAGCTCATCTTTACTTCTGCAGTGGATCATTTTCCCCCCCATTTTAGATTGTGTACAGAGGTTTTCACAGAGACAAGTGAGAAAATTGAGACACAGGCATAGATTTGAGTACTTTCTTGGATGGAAGTCTGAATATATCTTATAGAGGAATTACAATGTTCATGTCAGTGTAACTGAATATTTGAGTAAATCAATGTCAGTTAAGGCTTTTAAACTTTACGATACTTACCACTTGCCCCCCACACCTCAGTCTTCAATCTGAAGCTATCTTCAATCCCCCTGTTTTACATATAATGTTTCTCTTTCTCTCTCTTTGGTCCCTCCACTGGTTCAGGAAAGAGAGCACAGTAGACAGCAGTAGAATAGAAGCTAGTGGTGTGCCATGGGAACTGTGTTTCATGGCCAGTGAGAGCTCAGAACTCATTCTTTCACTTCCCATGTGCTTTCTTTTGCCTCCATTTTTTACTTTATCCTTTTCAATTTACCAGCTGACCATAATCTCTACAAGAAATTTCCATTACTGTTGTGCTTTGCACTGCAGGCATAGTAGGCTGAGGTGTATATTCTACCATCATATTTCCAGAACCACTCATGTTTAGTTTAGAAATAACTTCTGAACAACAGAATTTTTAATTAGAGTTTTCATGATAAAAACTAATACTGGTAAAGATTTTATGTTGCCGAATTCACAGGACTTCCTATCAGTAAAAGATCTTCAGGGGATATTTCCTACCTTGTAGATGTAATTTGTATAATGTGATAGTGACTAATCTTCTATGACCACTGCACTGTCTGGTATTACATTATGCTTTGTTAGATGCAGTACATCAGGGAAGAAGTTGGGACAAATTCATATTGGAGAATAAATTGACTACATCAGATTCATCAATTATTTTAGTTAAAATTTTCCTCTTGTCTCCATAGCAGAATCAGGACATCATTAGCTCCTGGATAGCCCACACTTAAAGGAAATAAAGTGAATGAGCTGTCAAACTGTAAACATTCTTCAAAGAAAAAAAATTAATGTATTTTAGAAATGCACTAATCCAAATAAAAGTAGCAAACAGTTTACCAAAGCTTTTGACTGAATAAATATTTTCATATTTGTTTAAAATTTAAGAACTATGCATTTATAAGCTAAGATACATTTTCCCTACTTTCTGAAATGGATTACATACTACAAATTTCCAGCTTTTACAACATCTATTAAATAAAACCTTCGCCCAGAAATTTTACTGTGGTTTTATCTCTTTATATTTTTACCTGTTACACAATATAATTTCATCAGGTCTGTAATTATAAGGTTGGAAAAAATAACCTCTATGATACCAGATGGATTCTAATTCTCAAAAATCTCTGGTGATGGCACATTCTTACTGACATTTATACTGACTCTATTTATGACAGACTGAAGGTGATGAACAGGCCCATGCAAGAGGTCACCTCGTGTCAAAGCTGGCATACAGTCTGTCAAACACGTTGAATGTAAGGCTGCTAATGAGGAATTAACTAGATAGACTGTGGCCATTTTAGTGTTTTCATGCAATCCAAACCTGTTAAACAATGCTAATCAGGTGTTTATTAAGTGAAACCATTATGCCAAACTTGCTGCAGACCCTACCACATGTCAAAGAGGTTGTAAAGTATTATTCATCAGATTTAAAGCTGATTAATGAGTCATTTAATAGTGAACCTTTCTTTTCTTAACCTCTAGCTAAGTATATGTACCAAGGTTAAACTAACACGTACATGGTTTTGAAAGTAAAGTTTCTGTTAAGGGGAAAGAAAATCCTTAACTGCTCCATGAAAGTTTTAATAGCTGTAAAGCTTTCTGGAGGAGGAATCTTATTTTCTTTTATTTTTAGATAAAAAATTAGCAAAAAAGTGGCATAGTAATAAAAATTGAACAAGACATCTAGAAGACTACATACATTTTCAGACAGAGAAATAAAATTTATAAATACTAACCATAAGAAGTTTTAGCCTTCAAGCTCACACCCATTTTATTATCTTTCCTAAATTTGTTATTTACACAGTGTTGCAACAAAATTGATGCTGCAGAACCATCTTGACTATAGTGAAACCAAAAAATTGGTTAAATATTTGGCAGAACTGAAACAGCTATCAAAGATCTGGTGTGTGCACATCAGGGAGCAATAAAGGTATCAGTACTGAGGCAGCAGTAAATGTTAATGGTATAATGAACAGTGAAAGCCTGAAGAGAGAACTAAAATACATGTTAAGAGAATTACAGGTTCCAATAATCTGGAGATGATAACCAACATTTCTTCAATAAATAATCACTAAAGCAACAGACACTGATACTATTTTAAACTTTTTTTGACAGTAGGAAAGGACACTGCAGAGAACCTAGCCATAAAATCTTGTATTAATACTTAGTCAGATACTAGTTTTGCTTAAATTAGATGGCTTAATATATGTAGAACTGTTATTAGTAGTCTCACTTCCAAAAATAAAAAATAAAAAATAGAGAACTTTGTAGGACTATTATCAGCTGGGCATAACAGAAAAACACATAAAAGTGAACATGGCTCCAAACCATGAGAAAAAGATTGTAGTGAAGGCTTTTAGATATAACCAGATAATAAACCATCCATAAAAGGAAATTTAATGACTCTTTATGCAGAACAGAAAACAGAACTTATTACTATGAAACATATCAGAGAATAAGATATAACAGGGTAGAAAATATTTCTAAAAGACAAACTAAATTAAAGCCTTGGAAAAAAAAACCAAACCAACATTGCATAATAAAACACAAGAAATCAGAAAATGTGGTCACTTTGCAGAGAACATGAGTTAGAACTTAAAGTTAGTTATGCTGCAAAGACAAATGCATCACCTCAACTTCGAGAAGTGGCAGTGATGTGCAGTGTGGAGGTAAAGGATTAACTGATAATGTTGATGGTGGGTATGCAACTATGCCAAATCTACCTGGACACAATTCAGCGCACTAAATTTCCCCATGAGGCTTTGTTAAACTTTCATGCCAGAAATACTACAGGAGTCAGCAAGGCATTTGAAATGACAGTGAAACAGAACATCCTTCCTGTGATGAGATAGAGTGAGCTTTTAAAGTACCAGGCTGCAGACAGGCTGACACATACTTTGACTTACATTTCATTGCAATATAAACTGAGAGCTTCCTAATGAAATGTGCCAATGGTGTGAAGCTGGGAAATATTGCCAATATAGGATCAGATTATCAAATGGCAGGAAATAATAACAGATCAGATTGGAGTAATAGAAATGGAATGGAAGAGTTTGAAGTACTTAGAGACTAATAGCGAGAATGAGCTCACCTGCATCACAAAATACATGGCTTATGGCTTGGCATAAAATAGTTATGTTTTCTCAAAAAGAGATGAGAGTCTGAACAATGAAGAGCTAAGATATTTTCATCTCACTCCAGAGCTTGTACTCTGGAGCTGTTATAGAATACAATCAGAGTTTTGTTCCTCTCATGTTACACATGCTTCCCCTGTCACACCAAGACAATCAAGCAATCCATGTGCCTTCATATCAATTCTTGAGGCATGTGGCATGTCTTCAACATTCCCTCTTGTAAGCATTAATCTTGTTGGCAATCACATAACCATAATACCCAGGTGTCTTGGGATAAAAATTGCACACTACCACCCACCCTCAAACAAGGAAATAATAAAGACACACACTGGGTTAAAGAGATTTCAGTGTGGGCATGCAAAATCCAGTAGGGAATAGATTAGCCCTGAACCTTTAGTCTTGGAATTAAGGCTTATTTCTTGAAGGAGATATTTTTAATGCTGGTCATACAGCCATTGAGATCTAGGTGTATTATCTAAGCTTGGAATGCACCGAGGAAAATTTTCCAATTAAGATAGAGAAAAATTTATTCATATGTCATACAAATGAGTATTCTTCTGGAATACTTGTTTAGTTCACTTTCTTTAGAAACAATGCAATCGATTAATTATTTTTGTAACTAAAACCTACTGCAAGAAAATACTGCAGAAAAATATACATCCTAATTTAGCATGCAAAGAAAAATGGAAATGGACTCAAAAATGGGAGGAAGGAAATTGTTTAAGATAAAGCCTCTTGTTGCCTCAAGAATAACTGATTTTGTGCATGATTTTAAATAGTATCTATTGGGTTAGCATGGGAAGGTTTTGGTACCACCCAGGAGCCATTAACTACACTATTTTTTCCCCTGTCCAGCTGAGGAGGGGGAGTGATAGAGTGACTTGATGGTTACCTGGTCTGCAACCAGGATCAATTCACCACATAAAGGTGTTCTGAAAGTTAGGTAAAGACTTCTAACCAACAGAAGCAGTACAGTCCTCCAGTAGTGGCAGATAGAAGCAAAGCATCAAATGGTTTTCAGAAAAAGTTGCATCAATTGATAAATAGGTTTTATAGAATAATAGAATGGTTTGAGTTGGAAGAGATCTGACTTGTCAGTTCAGAAATGACAAAAAACTATAAGCACCTCACACAATTTCTCTACCTGCAGTTTCATAGTTGTTAATTGAAACTTATGCTGTAGTATTTTTTTCCTATTTATTTTTTCCTACAACTAGTTGGTACATTTCTATCTCTATCTACAGGCAGTACTCATACCAGTAAAAATAGGATGTGAAGGCCCAATGATGAAAGGTTTATTCTAGTAAACTCAAATGAGGAATATTAACAAATGGATTTGTTTCTTTTTTTTAATTGGGAAAATACTACTGAATTAATCCACATTGTTGCACCAGTTATTTAATAACAAAAAACATTAATCCAACTCAAATACGATTAATTTGGTACTGCATTTTCAGCTGCATCACAGAATAACAGAGTATCTTGAATTGGAAGGGAGCTGTAAGGATCAAGTGCAATTCCCTGCTCCTCACATGACTATGTGAAATTAAACCATGTGACCAAAAGCATCATCCAGGCACTCACATCCAGAATTTTTATACTTGCTGTTATTCCAGTCTGAGGAAAGAATTTGTCAGAAGGCATGGAATGTAATTTGCTTCTATAAGCATATACAGTTAAAGTTCATGACAGCATAAAAATAATATGCTTATTTACTATTTGATTCATTATAATTTTCAAATATATTTTTATTTTAAAAGTCTGGTGTGTTGTATATTTATTGACTCTGACATAATGAAAAGAAAGATTCATTAAGAAAGGGTTAAACAGAGTAAAAGCTGAAAAATTCCCTTCCATTTTTCCTGAAGAGAGTGTCAACACAGCTATTTTAGAAGCGCAGGACCAGCCACTGGTGCTGAGTAAGCAAACCCATGACCCACTGAAGTCATGCTGTACTGGGAAGAACAGAGGCAGGCAAACAGCTGCCTACAAGCTGATCCATTTTGTCACTTATTGTGCTTATTATATTTGAAGTACTTCTCATCTAACACAAAAACCAGGAACATGAAAAGGTAACATACAACAACAGATAGAAGTTTATACACAGTTTTTCCCATAGAAGCTTTTATATCTGTCTGAACTGTTAATCTTAATGGCCATAATTCTCCATCTTGCAAAAACTTAGGGAGTATTTATTTTAAAATAATAATTTAAAAAAATTGAATGTGTTAAGACAATTGCACTTGTATTTTTCTGACTATATTGACCATGCAAGTGACATGACCTGTAAGTCAGATCTTTGTAAACAAAGAACCCTTTGGTGCTAAAATGAGTTTGCTAATCTAAAGGGAAAGGTAAATGACAAATTATCTGACATTTAGGGATATGAGTGCCTCAGGACTGGAGTATGCCTCAATTCCAAAGAGCTGTCTGAAGCAAATCCAGAAGTATCAGACAGTGAGACCATCAATTAATATAATTTCTAATGAATGTACATACTTTCAAAGTTCTGTACTAATATTTACAAAGTGGCCGGAATACAATCTATAGATAATTTATATTTTGTTTCTTAGTAAAAGTTGAACTATTTAAGTTCTGTACAACTATGAATACTATCACACCATATGATTTCACTTTCTATCTAGTCTTAAAGTCTGTAAAGGCTAATACAATCTGGCAATTTCTAATGAAGTAAATATTATAGTTACTAACAAGTGATCTATAATCACTACAAAACGCCTAATGATTTTCATTGTTTAACTTTAATACTTTAATACTTCTACCATGCCATCATTGCCACAAATTACTGAATAATATAGCTGATATGCACTGGCAAAGTGAACTAATCTGTAGTTTTCCACGTATTAAAGAAAAAAAAATCTTTCTTCACAATTCTGTTTTTAATTTACATTTTCTGAAAAGGCATCTCCTAGTGCAGTTATCAATGCAGATAACAAATGTTAAAAAAAAAACCCTGGATTGTGGCCAAATCCATCAGGTTCATCTTCCAAAAGATAAATTCCAATAGGCCATCCCTGATGACAGTGCCTTGAATATTTTTAACTTTTCCATCAGAACCATTTAGTGTAACTATTGCTTCTCCACAGCCTGAACAGCACTACCATTGTCAGAACCAGGCAAACAAATTTATGATGATGTTCCTGGGAATAAGGAACTAATGCAAAGGGGATTTCTCTGTAGTTCTTCATTAACATTTTATTCATTACAACAAGGGAGTTATAAGAGTTTCCTTTTACGCAAATTAGGTCACAGGATAAAAAATACACAGCATGGAAACACAGTGTATTACTACATAGAACAAAAGATCTGGTTAATAAATTATGATAATGGAATTAGTCTACTGCTAATGCTGAGAGGCACATTTAAATATTATGAAATTTTCTTGGAGAAGGAAAAGCTGTTGCATGTATTCATAAATTCTTTTTCTCCTTTGTGCCTCAGTTTCTGAAGTCCTTTTTTATGTTATTTCTCTCCGAGGGAATGTACATATCCTACTTTAAACATTTATTTTCATTTGTTAAAAGGAACATTTTGAGTGAGTAAAAGACAAATGTTTACTCTCCTGCTTTTCAAAGGAATGCTTTAACTAAGTTCAGAGATGTCCTGGATCAATTCAAGCATATTCACTCAACAAATGATAGTGTGTAAAGTACAGAGACAGAAAATAAATTAGGTTAATTAAAAAAATCCCAAACCTTTAAACATTAATGCCAAGAAGATAACCATTAAGGAAACATGTTGTCCTTGCCATAGATATCTAGTATCATCAAAGTTCTTTAGTTGGTTTATTTGTTTACTACAGTTATTTGGTTTGTTTCTTTCCTTTGAATTCAATTTATTTCTAAGATTTATTTAAACAAAATAGGCTAAATTCAGACCTGATATAAGTAGTCTAACTCTAGTGAGCTAATTAACTTGCAACTACCTCATTAATTCAGTGATTACCTTCAGTTTATTCATTACATTAACTTAACTCCTATTTTTCCATTTATGCCAGGTCTGAATAGATTCAAAGGATGGAAAAATGAAGACTCTTACAAACAGTTCTTTTGGCAGGAAAATAAGGAACTATTCTTCACTTCCTACAAAGCAGGGTAATCAGTTTTAACCATTTTTCTGGGAATGTCAGTACCCCCACCAGCTGAGGGCATTACTTTTGCCAAAAGAGCAGGAATTTAGCTGAGCAATATTTTGCACAGAGAAATTTCTGCTCTAAAGTCATGTCTGTTTTCTTACTAACAATGGTGTAGTTAACAAAATATGAAAAGGAAACCAGGCTGCAAACAACTCATCTAAACCCATTAACTTTTAACTTAAAAAACTGTTACTACAAGTTGTGCATGTATGGATCATCTCACTCTCTCTCCAGTCCATCTTAAATGACAAAGTTTCTTTTCACAGCATAAACAGCAATGTTATCAGTGTAAATCTCAGAGTGCCTTTCAATCATTTTTAAAAAGTAAAGAATGACCTTTGCAATGCGACATCCATTCATACCATCTAATTTCTTCTAAATCATCATTTACTTTTCAAAGTCCAGTATACTTCTCTTCAGGTCTTAATGTTGCCTTCACACTAAGAGCTATCCTGGCATAGGTAACATAGATAATTGTTTCTGTGCAAAAAACACATTCAGTTAAATCAAACAGAAAATATTGTCATTTGTGCTGTGGTTTAGACTTAGGGTAATTTTTTAAGAGAACTGTCTGCATCTTAATGTTACTGAACCACTGGAGTCCAAAAAAAAACTTGATCAGACTTGAGCTTGCATAGGCTGTAGCTGTTTTAGAGGATGTTTCCAGAGAAAGAAAACCGTGCTTCTGTAAATTAATGCTTAAGCTCAAGCTTAGAAAAATGTCCCTTGTTCTTCCGACCCAGCTTGGATTTGAATGTGAACAGGAAAACCCAAGTGGCAAATAAACTCTATCTACTGCTGGAAATCATTCATATGAAGTTCTTTGTCCTGAATGTGAAGTGTGAAAAAAAGGTTCTCTATATCTCTCCTTCCCCAAATCTTCTTATTTGCTCACAGTTTTCCAGATACCTATCCAGACAGTACATTTTAAATATATTTTTTTTCCTACATAATACTCATTATTAGTCAATACCTACTGGAAAATTCAACAAATAGCAATTCTCAATCACATTATGTATGTTAGAAGCACATGCTGAGAACAAAGACCACTGATTCAAGAGCAATCATCATCTTCTCAGCAAGCTAATGTGCATGTGAGGGCAACCCCTGCACAAAACTATGATGAATTACAGGCCATGTACGGTAGATAATCCAAACTTGAACCGACCAGGTTAACAGTCCAGAGATTATATTGTCCATGGGAGGAGCTGCACTTGAATATTTTTAACAAAAATTTAGGCATTAGCATCATATAAATAGACTTTTATTCAGTTATTAAAATTATAACACTTTAAAAAAATTACAAATCTAGTGCATTTCCTAGATTTATGCTTAAATCTGCAAGATTATGACTAAGCCCAGTGGCAAAAAACTTGGCCTTTCCCATTTTAAAAAATTTGATTCCATCAGTAAAAATAGTACCTATTGTTATATAGAATAGCTTCTCTAAGAATTCAGTTTTGGTGAAAACACTTCTCTGGTCTTAATGCCAATTTAGTCCTTTAGAGACAGCATATGTACCAACCCTTCATTAGACAGCATTTCAGGAAAGAAAAAATTTAGAAATTTTTAAAATTTTGAATGGCATTACTTTTGTTCTAAAACCATCAATATATGCTCTAAAACCACAATATCTGTTCCAGTAAATAACTGCCCAAAAGCATTGATTTTTTGCGTTTGAAATGGTTGCCATCCTCACTGTGAAATTCCCTGACATTCTAAACCACACCAGCAAAACGTCTGAAGCAGCTGTTCTGACCTGTGCTAGCTCCCAGAGAGCAGTGTATACCTGTGTCCTGAAAGTCTCAAAGTCGTGTGGGTGACAACTGTCCAAACTTCTCAGTTAGTAGAGGGACAAAACAGCGATACTGCTCTTTTTGGCCCAGAAAAAAAGATGGGACGGTGACAAATCTTAGAGACAGCAATGAGGGCTGTGCTGGCTGTTAGGTGATCTGTCTTTAAAGGAAAAGTGGGAAAATAAGCACAGGGCTACATCTCTGGACTTAAGTTATGAACAGAGAGGAGAAAGACAATGAGGAGGGTTAATTGGTTTCAAAGGAAAATATGTTGGAATCCCAGGAACAAACTAGACCCACTGCACGGTCAGAGTGGGAATTTTGGCCAAAGGCCCAACTAGCTGGGAAAAGTTTCCCAGTGAAGTCAGTGCAGATTTTACCTACAGCCATTCTGGTGTCCCTACCCTTGGAGCCAGCCAGTGTGCTGATGGGTGTGGGTGGTAGTCCTGCTCCAAGTTGGAGACTGGTTTAGGCTGTAGTACCTCAGGGAAAAATTATTTAAGAAGGCGAAAAATGCTGTAGGATGAAGAACACATTGGTTCTGAAATGCAAATTAATGTAAGCAATATCAGAACAATTCCGTTTCTGAGGGCTTTTTTTCCTAGATCTGTTCAGAACTTATCATTTCAGCCCAGATTTTCATAGGTATTTAAACCCCTTATTGTAGCTGACAATAATTACTTAAGTGCCTAAGTACGTTTAACAATTTTTTTGTCATTATTTCTACAGCAATCTTCCATCCTCAGATGGAGGCTCAGTATGTGAAAATCATCATAATTATTTATATTACTTTGTCCACAAAATTATTCATTGTAGATTTATTTGTCTTCCCTTCTACCTTACAGGATACCTAACTTTCTTACATGGGATTTGACTTAAGGTACTGCAATTTGTGAGTGGAAAAACATATAAAATACTTCAATATTTCAACTGATTTTTTAACAAGAATACTCTCTTCAAAACTGTCTAGTTTTATAGACTTTTTTTGTGTGATTTTATTACCACTTTTTGCAGACTATCTATATTTTTAGTTTATGGTCATTGATTTTATGAGCTTCCTAATTTCGAGCTAGATGAAGCTGTTGAGAAGTTCTGTGTGCTTGTAAGTGTAATCTATACTGCAGTCATCTTTAGGAAAGCATTAATTGCAGTCACTTATTGCACATGAAACAATAAATTACATCTATATTTTCAGGGACAGTGAAGAAGTGAAGTATCTTTTCTCATATACCCTGTTTTCTTATTTTCCTGCCTTTTAAAGAGATCTTCATGTCATTTGTAAAGAAGCAAGAGCAATACATTCAATATCTGCATGTATTCTTATGCATTTGTTTTTTTTCTAGAAGCCTGTAAGTTTGGCAAAGCTACCAAAGTACTACAAAATTGATAATTCTGAATAACAGTGTTTTGCATACCACAATATATTCTACCAAATACTGAGGTATTGCAGCATCCACCTTTGTTCAAGAAGAAGACTAACCTTTATTTTTAATTTTTAGTAAATATCCTCTTAATATTAGTGATGTTTTTGCTTTTATATAAGAATAAGTGTACAAGACTTCAGAGTTAAAAAAATTAAAACTCCTTTCCTTCTATTCTTATTGTCTTTGAAGTCAATATGAAGCAATTCTGAAGATCCTCTCTGGACATAAGGCTTTAATGTGAGTGAAAAGATTCCTCAGAGGACTTGTATATTTACAGTAGCTTCAAGACCTTTCTATGCAAAGGACTACAAATTTGAAACATGTAACCCCTGCAAACATTATATCATGTATGCTATGTTTTTCATCTGCAGATCAGAAAATAGTATTTCTAGAGCTTTGTTCCTAATAAATAGATTGATGTAATACTTCCAGATAGAGTACTGTGCAGGAACAGTTTGAAATTCATTTTGCAGATATTGTTTTCTAGACTTAATGTAAGAATTTTAAAACACTAGGCTACTTCTAAATGAAGACAGAGAGGTGGATTAAAGGCTTCATTAGCACTACTGAATTAATGATGGCTTAGAAAGTGATTTCTCTAAAATATGTGTCACCTAGTGATGTAGGATTGGAATGGTCCTCAAGATTTATAAAGTCATCAAATTCATCTTTCTTAACTAAGGCAAGAGTACACATATACTGGTATTTTTTTAACCTATTCCTCTAATCTTCACTCTTCCTAATTATCTTGTTCCAGGATTTGACTATCCCTCCCATTTGAGGTCAATACTCTTTCAGAACATACAGCTATGTGCTCACTGGCTGCATGGCCATGCCCTGAGAGGGACAGTGAAGAGAGTTACATCCACCTGGCACTTGGTCACTGTGGGTGTTCCCCGGGGCTCAGCACTGGGGCCGGTCTTGTTTAAAATTTTTATTGATCATTTGGTAGAGGGGATTGAGTGCACCCTCAATAAGCTTGAAGATGACACCAATCTGGGCGGGAGTGTTGATCTGCTGGAGGGCAGGAAAGTTCTGAAGAGGTATCTGGACAGGCTGGATTGATGGGCCATGACCAACAGTATGAGGTTCAACAAGGCCATGTGCCAGGCTCTGCCTCTGCGAAACAACAACCTCATGAAGTTCTACAGACAGGGACAGAGTGGCTGGAAACTGCCTGGCAGAAAAGAACGTGGGGATGCTGGTCTACAGCAGCTGAACACAAGCCATCAGTGTGCCCAGATGGCCAAGAGGGCCAATGGGTTCTTGGCCTGTATCAGCAACAGTGTGTCCAGCAGGGCCAGGGCAGTGATTGTCTCCCTGTACTCAGCACTGGTGAGGCCACAGCTCAAATCCTGTGTCCAATTCTGGACCCCTCACTACAAGAAGGACACAGAGATCCTGGAGAGTACCTAGAGAAGGAACAAACTTGGTGAAGGGTCTAGAGAACAAGTCATATGAGGAATGGCTAAGGGAGCTGGCATTGCTTAGTCTGGAGAAGGTAACACTCAGGGGTAACCTTACCGCTCCCTACAACTATCTGAAAGGAGGCTGTACCCTTGTAGGGGTTGGTCGCCTCTCCCAGGCAAGCAGTGACAGGGAAGAACACAGTATGAGAGAATATAATCTTAAAATGTGCCAGGGGGAATTCAGGTTCAACATCAGGAGTAATTTCTTCCCAGAAAGGGTAACTAAGCATTGGAATGGGCTGTCCGGAGAGGTGATGAAGTCACCGTCTCTGGAAGTGTTCAAGAAATGACTGGACATGGCAGTGAGTGCTATAGTTTAGTTGGCATAGTAGTTTTGGTCAAAGGCAGGACTCAATGATCTTGGAGGTCTTTTCCAAACTTAATGAATCTATGATTCTGTGACAACTTATGAAGAATGTAATATCATAGTGTTTCCACATGCGTGTTTTATAAAAACAAACTTGTACTTTGTGAATCAACATCTATCACTATATTCTATGAAACCACCAATATTTATACTGCTGAGCTTAATGGAGATTTTAATGTTAATTCTGCTGACTATATTGCTTGAATAAAGCTGGTCGGAAATCAACATCTACCTTTTGCTTTTCATATAATCATCAATAACAATAATGTATTTAAATGAAAAGAATAATAAAAATCCACTTCAAGAATCAATAATGTTGGTTATGATATTGTAACAGAATATGGCTAGCTATGACTCTCATAGCTCTGCACAAACTATTCATTCTGATCAGTAAGTCAAGCAAAATACAATGTAGAAAACACATAGACAATTGTAACCCTAATGTTAACATGTCCAATAATAAATGGAATTTGATTACATTGGAAGGTTCTGCTGATATCATGCACTGCCTTTGGGACAGACTTACTGTCTTAGTACTTAGGAAAAATAATTTATTCCAGCAGTGTCCCTTGTTGATGCTGAATGTAACACTCTATGTTTCTGGTTCAAGACTGAATTTTAGTTTCATTATTCTCACTTATAAAAACTACTTTTTACTATTTTCAAATACAATTATTCAACTAAATAGAGACCTATTGTTCTGTATTAAATATTGCTTATACCTATATGTTCTTTGTCCTATATGTGCTGGATTTTTACTCAAGGAAAACTTCAGAAAGAGATTGTATCTTTTGTGGGAAAGGTTGAATTGTTGAAATAGCAATGATTTATTATTGTTTTTATAATTCACATTGTAAAAAGGTCTCACTAAACACTTTACATGTTAATAGTTATAGAACTTACACTCTCCAAAAAAAAAAAAACTTAAATTAGTAATAAATCCTTGGATGTCTAGATTTTGTTTGTATCTTATTCAAAATATATTTAATTCATCTTTTGTAAATTATTGCTCTTTCCACGCATAAAAATAGAAACAAGAAGCCTGACCAATGAGTAGATTTTTGTGCTCTACTCTTGAATCCAGAAATAATTTTTTTGTTTTAATCATTATAAGTTGATAAATACTCTGAACACATTCTGTCTTGTTACACAAAATTGCCTGAAATTAACAGGGCCCTACAAATGAGGTATTAAACATTAATACGAATGCTATTCACACATCTTAAATGTGTTATTAGTCATGTACTCCTCATGAAAAAAAATATTACTGTATGTCCTTTTAAATATTTCATCTACTCTCATTCACACACTAATTAATGTATCATGGACCGGGGTGCCAAGATTCCGCATCCAAAGTCAGAATACAGGTGCCAGATGGAATAACTCTTTATTTAATTCAAGAAAAAGAAGAAGAATAAGGGAAATCAAATTATGGGAAAAGAATTCAGTGGAAAAAAAAATAATCTACTGATTTTTTGCTCTCTTCTTCCTAAGCCCTGTATAATTCTGTTTAGTAAGACTTAAATAAAAGCTGCTTTCCTTCTATGTACCTGGTAGGCCTTCTGCAGGGACAATTGAAGTGCTGATCTGTGCCTAGGAGATCATAAGTGTCTGTTTCCTACACTTTTCTTTTTTTCTTCTTTTTTCTTCTATTTTTTTTTTCATATGCTTGTGATTTTAGAATTCCAGTCCCTCCAATTAATTTCCTCTTGGAATAAAGCACCCATTATAATCTTAAAATGCAGGAGACTTGTACAGCTTCTGCAGGTCAATAGCCAAAATGGACAATTTCTACAGTTCTCAGAACTGTAGCTGACATAATTCTGTAACTTTTCTTTCAAGATGACAAGAAAAAAAACAAACAGAATAGGAAATGGAATACTGCATGTTAGTTCATGAAGGCAGAATACAATTAGGAGATCTCATATAGCTATGAATGTGCTAGGTAGAAAACTTAAAAGGAATATTTTTCACAAATTAATCTTTATTTTCCTTACTAATTAATAAACACCATGCTGTGAATAACTGGTGATAATGTTCTAATAAGAAAAATCAATAAATTTACACCCAGGGTCACTGTAATTGATGCTGCAGAAGAGAAAAATGTATTTTCCATTGATCCTTTAGCAATCTTCTAACTAAAAAGGAGAGGAAAGAAAGCCAATTACTGTAGTATGCCTCTGAAAATGATAAGATTAAAACAAGCTAATTATGTGTTCTTGAATAACTACAATTTTTGATGAAAGTAAGTAGAATAAGGGCATCCTGCTTCTCCAGTACAGAGATTACTTTTTACTAATTAAAAGATAGTAATTTTATATTTAACTTCTCTTAAGCAATAGTCAAACAAATGGTTAGAAAAATAAAACTTTAAAATCTCCCAGGATAAAACCTTTTGATGTTGCTGTGAACACAGGATTAAACTGAAGAATGAAACAAGCTCTTGTAGTACTGAAGCTAAAGGAATTTTCATACTTATGCAAACAACGTTTAAGGAGAAAGACAGTGACCAGAAAAATAAAATCCAATGAATATATGTCCACTGCTTTCTGTTTTTCATAGAAAGGATAGATGATTTCACACAGTGCCACATATGCACAACCCTGATGCCTTCCACAGCAGGCTTGTCCATATTGGAGCATGCCTGTAACAATTAATAAATGATCAATACAGAATGATGTAAAAAGTCAGCAGCATCTACTGGTCATTTTGATCTGATGCTTCACTAGGGTAATTACAAAAATCAGATTTCTCGTTCAATGATTAATAAGTAAATAACCTCTCTTTAAATCTGTTAACAAAATTTATTAAAATATTTGGAAATAACTAGATTTTCCTTCTTCCTTTTATTTGCTACTGTAGATAAAATTAAGCACAACAGTAATGTAAGGTAAAGGCATTATTAAATGTACAAAAACATGTGTCGCCCTTCTGACTTCCAATACTTGATTTCAATTTGGGCTATAACATGCCATTTTGAAGACCAATTTTAGTCATATTCTTCACTTTCAGATATTCATGGAGGTGCAGAGTTTAAACCTGTGACTTTGCCACACAGGCATCTCCTATTGAGCCTATACAGAAAATTAGGAAGTTTTCCTATTCCCCCTAACATTGCTGGATTCACTTATTTTAACCATACTCAGTAGTCTACTCAGTGTCTCCCAAACACAGCTTGTAAAGCACTGAAACATGTTGTCCAGAAAGATGGCAGATGCCCCGTCACTGGAAACATCCAAGGTCAGATTGGATGAGGCTCTGAGCAGCCTGATCTTGTTGAAGATGTCCCTGCTCATTACAGGATTAGATGGCCTTTAAAGGCTCTTTCCAACCCAAACTATTTTATGACTCTGTCTCAAACTCACAATATTCCAGTGAAGGTCAGTTTTCTGGGCATTCCTGAACTAATCAGTATGGGAACTCTGAGATTAAAAGTCACCACAACCACTGTATGTATTTTGCACTAGAAAGTCACTAGATAAAAATTATGAACCAGGAACTAACTAGGTTAATTGTTGGACTTCAATCATTGACATATCTTAATCCACATACACTGGATACTGGAAACCAGCTGCATTTTGGTCCTTTCCTAGGCATTGCTTTAGGTTCAGCTGTAAATTCTGGAAAACCATTTTCCCTTTAGTTTATTGGCTATTACATTCTTTCCTTTTACATTTCTCCACCTTTTTCCCCCTGATCATCAGTTAATCATATTCATTCTTACGACACAGACACAAAATCAGTGTATTTGAAGCTGCAGTTGAAAATAACTACTTGCTACTCTAATTGCCTGATAATTACCTACTATATCCGCTTTTTTCTGTTTTTCTTAGCCTATCTATTTTATAAGCTATTGCCACAACAGTTCCCTTACTGGGCATAGGTGTGCATGTTTTAAAGTGAGGGATTTTCTGCATACAAAGAGCAATGCAGCCATAGATTCCCATACAGCTTTTCAGTAACTAGTCAGTAATAAATGGCAGGAGGAGATATTGAAAAAGAATAACTTCACTGTGGAAAACCAGTCTTATAAGTCTGCATTTTGCATAGTCTTGTAAATGTGATTTTTTTAGGGCTTTCTTGGTCTTCTACTTTTCAGAGAAAAAGCCAGACTGAAAGTTAAAAGAAATGTAAGAAGCTACACTTTGCCCTAGGCATGCTTTCACTAATTATAGTTTGTTATTATTCAGTTCAGTGAGCTTACTCAAGTTTAACATTTCAATTAGTTGTGTAACTACCTGAAAAGGACTATCATATAACGTAGTTTCTGTTTTAGGGGACCTTGATGCTGGTTCGTGTTGGAACAACATGGAAACTATTTGAGAAAAAAAATTGATCAACCCTATAGGACTATTCCCTGGTATTCTGGAACTATTCCATGTTCTAGAAAGAATGCAAGAGGTTCACTTCTCTGACTTTGCATGGACATGGGCAACAGTCACAGAACAATGAAAACAGTCACTGAACACAGCTCAGGCTCTGTTAATTATCACCATTTGAACGGGTCAGGAAGATTCCTCTTTCAGGACCCCACTTTGATTTATTTTTCTATGTTGAAATCACTTTAAAGAAATATTTAATTAAAATAATATTCAAAGAATTGTATTTCTGAAAGAGAAAATAAATGTTCTCTATTATTAGAAACGGGTGTCAAAGAATGGCTCTGAAATAAAATAAAAAATGAAGAAACCATACCAGCTTTTACTCTACTGCCAATCTTCCTTTAATATTATGCTGAGATTTCAGGAGCTGAAACATTTTGAGTACAAAAAAAGAAAAAAATTAAAGGTAAATGTTCAGCACACTCATTATACACACTGTCCTTAATTCACATGTGTAAAATCAAAGTATATTACAAAAATGTGTTAAACATTTTTTGTTTCACTAGCATTCTATTCCATTATTAGTGTCACTAAGATGACTATTTGCATTCACACATGCCTCACTATGCTTTTTTACAGCTGCAATTGTCATATACCACTGAAGCCATCTTAGTATGTAACAGGCAAGCAAGAAGATCAGAGAAAAATGGAAGAGACTGTTTGGAAAGAATAAAGAGATAAAAAATGTTATTCTTAACCTGAAGCCAAATTATAATTCCTTCAGCTTTGTACTGGGCCTGCTTATACGCTTCCTTGCTCATCTGGTCCCTTTATTTGTGCAAAGTGAGTTTAAATTATTTGAGCAGTATTTGTAGATACAGAATTATGGATGTGATTTACTTCTAAACATTAAGTCCCTAGTGTCAAACTCCTACAGTCTAAATTTGACTCTTAAACAACAACAAAAAAGAACTGAGTGTCACTAGAGGAGAAAATCCAGAAGCATTTCACATACTTCTTTCAGGATGTTTTGAATTGCCAGCTATAGACTCCACTGAGTATCCAAAGATACAAGTTTATGCTTTACATTCAGGCAGCTGAAGTTGGGTGATATGAATTGTATTCCTCTAATTTTTAGATAGTTTAAGATGATACCAGAGTCAAGAGGGAATAAAAA
This sequence comes from Bombycilla garrulus, assembly GCA_013400315.1. NCBI lineage: Eukaryota > Metazoa > Chordata > Aves > Passeriformes > Bombycillidae > Bombycilla > Bombycilla garrulus. The sequence goes on from VXBU01008272.1 coordinate 93,397, forward strand.
TATGACTCAAAATACCTGCTGGCTCCAGAATACATGTGTTCAACCAGTGACATATCAGCAGAATAAGGCAGAGTAGAAAATTCACCAACAAAGTCCATTTCTGAGGAATTTGATACTACAGATTTTGAAATGGTCAAAATTGGCGGTTGATACAAAAATCCAAAGAGGATTTGATTCTGTGAAAAAATCTCAAGCATAGCCTGATGTTCAAAGTCAGGAATTTTTGATATATCATTAATGATAAAGTAACGGTAGCAGAATGGGAAGGAGTTAGTTTGAACTAAAAAAATGGTGTATCTTTTGACTTGTTATTGGCCTTCTGAAAAGGGTGTATCTTCAGATGGGTATTACACATTCATGACTCTTAGTACAGGACCACTCAATGAAGGCCTTAAAAGCATTAAATCTGTGAACTAATTTTTGTGGAGATTCAGAGAAAAATATATGTGAAATGGATTTTGAGATCCTCAGTCTAGGTCTCCAAAAGACCAATTTAACAAGTCTGAGTTTAAAATGCTGGTTATGTGGTAAAGCTGAAAAATCTCTGGCTTTCAGAACAGCTGTTGATTCAGAAGGACAACTGATACGGCAACAAGTACATCTTGTGTTTTCAAGAACTAATCTGATATAGATCAGATGAGTCACATATAAATGTGCCTACTTCACTACATTGTCTAAAGCTCAGGTAGAGAGATATTTGCTTCAGAATATTTGAGCATTTTGTCCAGATTTTCTACACCTTTTGTCAAGTTCTTTGCAAAATCTTTTCCCACTCTCTCCTTCATAATTTGTTCATCTTTTTCCTTATTTGGCCCA
>VXBU01008272.1:95529-114677 GCA_013400315.1 Bombycilla garrulus
ATTTTCACAAAACCTGCACATTTAAAAATAATCATACCCGTATTCTGTAGGCTTTCTACATAAAAGCTATAGATGTAGACTTCTAGTGGTTTGTGTTTGTATATAAACATATATATTTGATTACTAATTTTCATTCCTTTACACATTCATGTTTTTATGATCTATTATTTCTTGCTGGCTATAAAGCAGCAAGTGCTAACACCTCTACAACTAATGAAGCATATATTTCTTTTTTGAATATATTATAGCCATAGCACTAAAGAAACAGCAGTTGGAGAACTTTTAATAGCAATACAGCATGTATTGCTCTTCTAATACTTTTTAACTTTGCTGCCTCTGTAATAACGATCAAGTTTGCTGCATTCAAGCTACAGGTGGAAATGTTTTCCTGGCTTATGTAATTCTATAGTATTGTACCGAATTGAAATACAAGGGAGAAAAATCTCTTCTAGATTAATAGATTTCTTTATTTAATAGCATAAATTTTCTCTATCGCACAACTTAGAGAATCCTCAAATAATGAAAAATATTCAACACTCCACCTACCCCTCACACCCCATATTATGGACTAAATCCTGTTTAATTTTCTCTCCAATTAAATTAAAGATTTCACTTTATCTGATTCCATCTAGTAATAGATACATTTTTTACTACAGAAGGAGAAAAAAATATCAAAGCTAAAATAAATTGTTCATATTTTCTTCTGCAGTAGCAAGTGATGCAAAGAAAAATAAAATACATCTAATAAAGCACTTGTAATAGCTTTCTCCTTGCTTAAAGTGCTTAAAAATATTCTGAGAGAATTCATATGAACTTGGTTTGCCGGAAAAATACACAAATACTCTCCCATAAATCCAAACAGGAAGGAGTAAGAAAAATACAATGATAATTTCATACACTGCAAAACAAGGTATGTCTTATACTAGCATAATTAGGTAGAATGGAGTAGAAAAAAAAAATCTCTTTCAGCCTTGCACCTGCATCACATAATCTCCTATATGAAGTTTGATAATAGAGAAGGAAAACTGCAATTTGTTGCCAAATTTTCTCCCAAAAATTTTTTGGAAGAATTTTTTGGGAAATCTCACTTTATTATATTTTGCACTGTCCCTCCTACTTTCCCAACTTGAAAATCAGCTCAAGCACATTAAATTTCATTTTAAACTAAGTCACTTTATCTGACAGAAATTACTACTGAACAACAACACGTGGCAACTGGAAAGCCTTTTCAATATTGGAATATTCATTTCCCTTTATGAAGCTCAATTAATTTTATTCACAACCATTATTCTGAATGAAATTTTGTTCATAACCCAAAACAAATTATTCAGAAAATACCTTCTTTTGAAATTTCTTTAAAACAGGTTAACAAGCATTCAAGATAATCCTAATTTTTACACTTTGTCAAAACCACTAATATTTCTAGCACTGCCCTCTGGTATTTTCTGCCATTCATCAGTTCCAGGAGTAATCATCTTACAAAACATATATGTGTAACTGGCATTAATTGGCACACTGATTGGCAGAGCATAACCTACCATGTCATGCCTAGAAGTGGTCCATCTATGTCAATACCAAAGGAGAAGAGGTGGAATGCTTGCAGAAGAACTCAATGTCAACATTCAACGTGGACAACAAGACTTTGGTCTCCAGGGCATACTTTCCATGATGCTCAAACACTGAAATTTGAAAGTGGAAAAATATAATTTTTATCTATAGCCAGTTGTGAGTTAACACAGATGTCAGGAAAATGATCACTTTATCTTTCCTCCTAAGCCTTCTGTACCACTACCACCACCCCCACTCTTCCTCTTCTGTCACTCCTGATTACATCCTGAGTCCAGTTTTTTTATTGTGTTGCCTGAAGCAATTCCACCAGCCATGTTAGACTCAATGTCTCTTTTGCCCATTTCTCTCACAATTATTTCTGTACTTTTTTACTACAGTGTTTTGAAGTGGTGGTTATCAGCACCCTCCTACGGGTCTGCCATAAGGCCATTGCTATGTCTAAAAAATGTCCTTGGTACTTGCTTCTAGCACTATACCTAAAAGAATTGAACAAAAAAAAAATCCAAAAAACAAAAAACCACAACCAAAACCAACACAACCAAAGGAAGACAAAAAAAGAACACAAGCAAACAAAAGCGAAACAAAAATCAGGTTTGAGAGATAATAAAGAAGATATATTTACATATGATAAAGAAGGATAAATACACCATTATCTTTTAAACATTTCTTCTTTTCTGATATTTTAAACATTTCAGGGAAGTTTAGCAAAAACAGACTCATGCAAAACAGGAACATGTTTCACGTGTGCCCTTCATTCTGACTATGAGAGGAATCTGCTTGAACATGAATTTATTTATGCAAAGGAGAAAGCTGATGCTTTCTCACCAATACAGCGGAAATTCAGACTACGGAGAGCAGATGCACCAGGGGCATTTTCCATGGAACAGCCTGAGTTTGTGTCTGCTTGTCAAGGAATTGCTCTCTTCATACAGATCACCAAATTTCAGTACACTTCTACATGATAGGGTCATTAGCATATACGACTTTGAAATAAATCTTCAGAAATTAAATATAATATTAAGATGGGAAACTGATACAACATTTTACACTGTGGGTTTTTTCTCCATTACATTAAACATGAAAAATCTAAGCATTTTATAAGAGAACTGTTAATTGCTATATGACTGGACATGAATTATACTTATTTATCTTAATTCCTGACATTTCTGTCATGAATCATCATGTCATGTTCAGCTCAGTCACTATAGTTTATAACTTGAGACAACAAACATGACAAAATATGTCACAATAGCCCAGATAATATGTCAAGAACTTTTAGGAAAAAAAAATGCTTTCTCTTTCAGCTTGGACACTATCATTCCCCCCCCCCCCCCCTCAAAAAAAAAAAAAAATTTGAAATTATATTTGTCACAACCGCAACTGAAATAATACATTTGAAAATTTAAAATTTGTATTTATCTCTTTTTTTTTTTGTCAGTAATTTTTATCTATATCCCAAAATAGCCAGCTAAAGAAATATTTATATGCTTACAGCAAAAATACATGGAAACAATTAAACATAGCTTGCATTATGGAAGAGAAATTTTGTTAGTCCTCTTTTCATAATCTATTCAAGATGAGAAGCTGACATTCAGGCATAACATTTATTCTTCAATGAGCTCTTGATTATATCCAGTTTTAAAGAGACTGCTTAAAGTTCAAGCATGTTAAGTGATCTGGTCAAGGTTATAGTCTAAAACTATGCATTGAATCTATCTTGGAGCATGGCACACTTCAATTTTTCTGTATCTCATACTGCTTCTCTATTTCTGTTTTAAATCAGGAATAAACTCAGCATGGTATAAAGCATACCAGAACACTATGTACTGAAAAATGAAAGCACCAGATGCTTGATGCAAAATGCAAAACCTGTCAAAAAGAGTCATAGAAAAGTTATTCTTTAAGAATACTTTACTATGTAATCTGCTTATTCCAAGGCTTGTTCAGGCTTTTATAAAGATTATAAAAGGGGATACTGTAGACTAAAGCTGTTTGCAATTTGTAGGGACCATTTTGTTGTCAACTGGCATATTTTCCAATGTTCTTCATTATTAGGGGAATCAATTAAAACATTCTCTGTCTGTGTCACATATGCTAAGCATATGATTTGTAGAGGTTTCTTACCTGCCCAATACCTTTATTCTATCTCATTCTCCCTCCTACCACCCACATTCCCCCATCTTGGGTTAGTGGGTTCACTTTTTTCCCTTTTAATAAGAGTTTTGTGTTAAAACTGGCAGGTTGAAATGCCTGACGTGAGAATTCTCAAACTGTCTTAACTAGATTTTGGCATTTAATAAGCTGTAAACTGCTGAAGCTATTTGCAGATGAAGCCTCATTTTTGTCCATCAGCAGGGGGCTGGGAGCATAATTAATTGAGTGAAAGTTAAAAGACGGACAGCATGGTTACATTTATGCAAATATTCCAGAAGAACATCTAACAGAAAATAAAAGTATCTTGCAACTGATTGGTTTGGTTTTGGACCAAAATCCACAGGGTCCACTTAAATATTGCTGATTGTGCATATGACAATTAAGGCATATAGTGGTGGAGTTTTTTAATATACTTTCTGCAATGCAAAAAATAATAGACAAGAGAACCTTCACTAAAAGCCAAAGTTCCAAATCCAGTGAGACAATTCTATTTCTGTTTTAAGGTTTTTACTGCTCTTGAATGTTAAAATACATTAAAAAAAAGTGGTATTACAAAAGTCATATGATGCATGTGCCATCAACCATATGCCAACCTCTGTTTTTTATTTTTTTTTATTCATATCCCAATCATATTCATCCTGGTACACCAAAGTGTCCGTTTAGTTAGTTAGTTAAAAGCTTAAACCACAGAGATCAGGACAACTGCTACAGGTACTAACCCGGGTACTGCTTGGGGTGATCAGAAGCTTTTTTATTTATTCTATGTCATACTGTATTTTCTTGCAAGAAATTTTGTTGAATTTTTTTTCCCTTGGGAGGTACAGTGTATTAGAATGAATCCTGAAGTTAAACTAAAACTAGGAAACATGAGTATTTGGATTGATAGCCTTTCCCTTTTCATTACTCTGGGCTATATATTCTATATTTACAAGAAAATAATTGCAATCGTGTTAATTAATTTTTGGCTATGCATGAAGAGCATGATGTACAGCAGATAAATTGTAAGGAGATTTTTCTAGGGAATTTAGACTCTAATTCCCCTTTTGTCCAGCATGTGGTTTAACCTGAGCATCTAATTCCAGCAGGATAACAACTGAAAAATAGTTTACTTTTATTAGACAAAGGAAACACTGTATTATTCACTTAGGTTTAATGTAACATGCACAGATTTCTGCTGATCTCAGCATGCCATCATATGATAGATTTTTCCTATATCCTACAGTGTTGCCAATATTCTAGAATCAGCTCAAACTAAAGCTTGAAAAGCATAGGAGGAATGTAGCTTTAGGAAATAAAGTATGCCCCACTTTTTTATGTGTATCAACAGGAATGTAAACACTCGATTGTCAGGCATGCTAAAGTTTCTTTACAATGCTTGGTGCAGCAAAGTGCCAGGCATGCCCAGACAATAGCAGGTGCTCAGTGTGGGGAGCTGCTCCAAGCACCTGTGCAACCTGGGGAGATGCCCACTAACTCTATTCACACACACTATCACTTAAGTCCTAGGTAAGCTCACCCCAAAGAACATTCCAGTGGAAGGAATTATTTACTATCTCATGAGGTCTAAGCACTTCTCTCTGCAGTCTGCAGTTATTTTTCATTCCAAGTAAAATTTATAAAACAATTAAATTTCTTAAACTTCTGAATGCAAAGAGGCATAAAAATCAGTATATTGCTGTTTGTTCAAACAAGGCCAGGTTAGCACTCAGAGCTCTACAGGTGTATATTAAATTGTGAAAAATTGATAAAAATCTATGTAAAGAACATAAAGAGGGAGAGCCAAGAGATCACATTAATTTTAATCTGGTTTAGCAGCGCAGTTAACTTCAGACTTCCCAATAAGCAGAACTTAACTGTTGAAGATTAAATAACAAAAATTTAAAATTATTCACTGTTAATAAGTAATCAATTAGGTAATACCTATCATCTATCTAATAGCTGTTGCAGTCCCACTGGTGGCTAGAAAAAGCCATCATTCCGTTTACATCATTCCATTTGCTGTAAAAAAGTGGAAACTATTGTGTATGCCAATTGTGCAATATTCTAATACAAAAAAATGCAATGGTCAAATAGTGGAAGTACTGCTGCCATCATAAAATATTCAGATATTTTATGATAAATTTGCTTTATGTCTTTCTACATTATGTTTTAATTTAGTTTGGAGTCATATATGTAAATATATGAAGCTGGTAAATATTTTCAAAGATATATGCTCTGCCTGAAAGTAATTAGCAGTCTTAAACATATAACTACAGAAAAAAAAACCCACCCAAAATTAAATTAATTAATTTTCCTGTGAACAGCACATAATTAAAAAAAAAAAAAAGCTTTAAAAAATTTAAAATTTATAATTATGGTTTAAAAATACATCCCTCCCCTTTNTATTGCTATCTTCTTTATTAAATTAACAAGTAATTTTGGAGTCCAATAACCCATCTATATAATTCAAAAGACATCATTCAATGAGGGAATGGAGAGAGAAAAGAGGAATCAGGACTTCAAAATGGCATTAGTCATATTATTTTTTTATTAATTGTTTTTCTACCATGATCTTTAAAAGCTGCCAACCTAGGGAAACTAAGAAAGCAGAATGAACAAGAGTCTGCCTTTTACTATCCATGCCTGTGGGATAAGTATTAGTTAAAACTACAGAAAAGAATGGAAATGAATTTCCAGCGGTTGTGACTCAGACAAGCTTATAATTCTTTCTTGGAAGCCTCATGGAACAGCAATGCAGTAAACACATTATGACTTCTAACAAAGTTGCCTGCCAAAATAACTCTATCAAGACGGATTATGTAAAGCTATTATATACAGGATGCTGTAAGCAGCATCAAATAGTACATTTATGAGAATAACTAGGCCTTTTGCATAGAAGTCAGAGTGCTCTGTAAAATAATGAAGTTTACTACAAGTTGCAATATTTGCCCAAAATAATTAAAAAACAGCTAACACAGATGACCTAGTAGATATGCAACTCTTAGAATGCAATCTTTTTAATGATATAAACAAATTATTTAAATGTATTCCCCCTTCATAGTATTATCAATGAAAAATCTGTAGCAGAGGACTTTCTGTTCCAATAGCTTTTTCCCTGTTATAAACTTGATAAGAATAAATTAATGATTTCTTTTTCTATAGACACGTATTTTTATTTTTTAGATTCTGCTTACTCAACAGAAGAAAATATGCATGGCCATAAAATAAATATTACAGATGTGAAAACCGCAATCCAGCTAAAGGTTATCACTAATCTGCCATTGAAGTAAGATTGAGTAGGTCCAGAGCTGGCCCTACACTCCATGCATTATGATGATTAAAAGAACTCTATTTGAAAAAGAAATCAAACAAAAACTTTTCTGGAAGTAAAAGCAATGAAATTTTGGACTATTTTGAATGACTAAAATATCATGTATACTCTTCTGAAAAATCATTTGTGAAAAAAATGCAAGAATATCAGACAGACATGAAAATTTTTGACATCTTTCTTGAGTTTTGGTATTCACACAGTTTCATATGAAGTTGAACAACAAAATTGAAAAGCTTGAACTGATGCCTTGTGAGGTCAGAGAAAAGTTACTCTTTCTTTCAAAGATGAAAAAAAAAAAAAACCCAAAAAGGAAAAACTCCACAAACAAAAGCCCAAAAGTCCCTGTTTATTCACGCTAAATTTGTCTGTGTATTTACCCCTTCTAACTTCGATATTAGCTTTTAACTACACTTTTTNTTGCTATGGTTGCTTTTGATTAAGGTTAACTTATTCATTGAAGGTTATAATGCAGAAGAAGGTGTGTAAAAGCTCATGGTTCCTTCTGGGGGGGTGGTTAGGATGTCTTGGCCTTTGAACTAGACTGAAGATCTTACATTGAAAAACATTACTGATAATTAGTAACCCATGGTTTTTGAGAAAACTGTAATGGATTAAAGGAGGCGCATATCCATGGAAAAAATTCAGGTATTGATAAATTCCAAAAGACTCTCTTACAAGAGAGGGACATGTTCGTCCATATTCAGATTATACCACATTAATACTTTAAATAGCTGTAAATAGTAGTTCTGGTTGGAAAATTTGTTATGAGTTTTCACTCTTGTAACAGCATTCCTGGTGCATGAATGGTACTATACTATTGGTAGTCTTTTAACTCTGAGAACATTAAAGTTCAGCAGTATGCTCAAAGGAAATTACAAGGACTGCTATACACTTTCAGTATTTATTCAGACACCAAAGATATCAGCACAGAAAACTAAGCTTGTGTCCTGAAGAACCTTCTGACAGCTATTTTTACTGGGCACAATTCCATGTGTTTTACTAAATAGAGGATATGTTCTTTTGCTCAGTAATACTAGATGCAAATAGGTCCAGGGATTCAGATTCAGATTCAGGCCTTTTTACTCTGATCAATAAGAATTTTGTTCCTCTGTTTTAGAACTGTGATGTCTTATAAAAAAGAAATTAGCTCAGAGTGATATGTTTGGATACAGTCCATAGTTTGAAAATATTAGTGCAACACTGTTAGTGTTTGTTACATAGAAGAGTAGAATATTTATGTGCTGGCTGAATCCTCATTTTCACAGGTCAGAGTCAGCTCTGGCATCAAGTTAGGAATAAAGTTCTGGCACAATGCTGCGATGAAATGCCCATTTATCATGGTACTTCACCTGAACTGATAACTTCTAAGCAACATCCTGATTCACATTTGATGTTTTTGTGACCTCAGATATGATTACACAAACCCAAATGCACTGAATTTTGAACACTGATAAACTAAGATACTAAAGCATATGGAAACCCCTTTTCATGTGTAATTTTATTACAAAGCAATTCTGGTCTGAAATAGAAAAGTAATATCAGAAATGGTTGCTTAAAACTCTCTGCTTGCTTCTCTCTCACTATACCAAAAGAAAAAAAAGACCAGAGACAAATGTGTTCAAATGCATTAAGTAAGCATGTTAAAATAAATCTGTTAAAATAATTTATACTTTCAAAGCATATTTTCCATGAATGTTCATATTTTTTTCTTACTGGTTTTATATATTTTACAGGTACATTTAAGTTCTCTAGAAAAAAGTAAAAAAAAAAATTTAATGCATTTAATAAAACAAACCTCAGAAGAAGATACAGGTTGATTACATTGAAACTGAATCTGTACAGATATTTTAGGATGTCTGGAAACTTTAAGCTGGGTTTAATCTTCATTGATGTTAGGAACTTGACTAAAGTCACATGAAAACCTAGCCAGTATAGGCACCTTCTATGTTGAATAATTAGAGATATTTTCTTCCAAAGGTACTTCACCCTGAGGAGGTGCCCACTAGTTTTCATCATTTTTCCTAAAGTCTCTGATGATGATCCTCCTACTTTATTGTTGGAAAAATGGAGAAATGGCAAATTTCTCTTGAACAGCCTGGAGGAAAGGAGGCTGAGGGGACACCTTACTGCTCTATGCAAATACCTAAAAAGAGGTTGTAGAGAGGCATGTTTATCAAGTGCCAGGCCTAGAGGAGATGGCCCCAAGCTGAGACAGGGAAGGTTTAGATTAGATAGGATGAAAAATTTCTTCATGGAAAAGTGTTTTCAAGCACTGGGACAAACTGCTCAGGGATGTGGTGGCTTCCCTGTTCAAAAAATGGGTGGATATGGCACTTGAGGATATGGTTTAATGGTGAACAGGGTGCTGGTGCTAGGTTGACAGCTGGATTTGGTGATCTTAGAGGTCTTTTCCAGCATTTATCATTCTATGGCTCCAACATGAAGAACAGTCACTATTCCAGAGCTCAGGAGAGAAAACACAGCTTTTTCAGAGAACATAGATTAAACTTCACATGATTCTCTGAAAGTGAAAACATAAATTTATGCTGCCTAAGATGGCAGTCTATCAAGCAGAATAGGATTTATCAAAGAATATTTGGTCTCCACACATGATATTTAAGTCAATAGAGCTTGGAACTTTCTGCAGAGGAGGGGAGCTCTTTGAGAATAAAGGCTGTACAGTATAAGCTACTGTACATGCATGTAGAAAATATTTGAACTGACATACAGGCAAAAGTCATATAGAAGATATCACCATGTGTTAAAGGTACAATTGGGATTAAGTTTATAAACTTCCCTGGAGTTTGGAAATCCCTGAGCTCTGACTGCTTCATCTTCTCAAGCCTAAATATTTCACTAATGCCTTAATTTTTTTGGGGTTTTTTTTCCTGTTTGTTTGTTTGGGAGTTTTGGATTTTTTTCTCTTCATTATATCTTAAGACTGTATACAGGAAACACTTGGAGAAAAACTAGAAGAAACACCCACACAAGGGATAAAGAACCCACAGCTTGTATTGATCTTGGCATTTTCCCATGTTGCAACCAAATGAACAAGCCACAGGTGCAACCAGAAAGAGCAGGTGATCCAAACAAACTGTTATTGTGATGGGAATAAATATGACTTTTTTTGTCCATAATGTATTCATCTCAAGGCACATTGGTACATCTGTTACATATTTACCAGCAGTGTTGATTTCTGCCAGAAATTTTTAAAGGATGCAAATCTATGAATTTATACACCTTGAAGATATAGTTTTCAAAAACTTCAATAGTTTTCTTCTTTCTATTTTCCCCATCTGGATTCTTTAACTGATTAATCTAATAGTACAACTAACATTCAATAACATAAGCAATTTGTGGTTATAGACTCAGTATTCTGCATCAGAAATATAGGAGAGGAGAGTTAGGAAGACATACCCAGATTTCAATACAAAAATTATCACATTATAATCAGGCACCTCTTCACAGTCCTTTTACTTTCCGTGTAGCTGCTCCTAGCATTGTCCCTTCCAAGCTGCTACCAAACCAACAGAGAGGCTTCTTCAAGCTAGTGAATAGCGACCATTTTATGAAGAATTATGTTATGAAAAGGCAAGTATTTAGAAGTGGGCAAAAGCTGATATAAGATCACTATACTGATCCAAGCAGCAAGGTATTTTCTAAAACCCTTAAGATAAAAAATGTGGATGCCCTGGAAGCAAATTCAAAGCTGAAAGGGCTGAGACTGTGTTGCTCCTACAGAGCATCTTTGACTACGCACACCTTAGTGTGCTAGCTGGACTAGTCTGGTTAGGCTAGCTAGATCAGAACCAGATCTGTACAAGGGCAGATCCTGTAAGGCATTTCTTATGTTCTCAGCTTTACCCTTAGCACTTTTAATTCTTACATCTACAAAATTAAACTAGAATTTCCTAAAGAAAATGTGAACTCCAGTTTCCTGTCTGTTTTTTTACTCTAGGAGTCTCACCATATCTAAAATTAACCACATGTGTTCTGCCTTCACTGTTCCTACTCTAATATCTTGATACTTCCAGAGGCAACCCAGCAAAACTGGGTTTTGTTTCACATTTTCACCTTCTGACTCTGGCACTTGCAGTTCTGGTTGCCCATTGACTTCATTCACCCAATATTCTGGTGATTGGTACACAGTTCCAGAAAGTAAGAAAGGTTTAGATCACACACTATAGTGCTCAAATCATTTGCAGTCATTCTCAGCATGAATTTTTTAAGTAGGAAGTCACAGGTATTCTGGCTTTGATAACCTCTTTCTTTGGTGATACACTCAGCTATCCCAAATGTGCAACTCTAGTGTACAAAATGTTTTCAAGCTCATATAACTTCATGTATATATAAATAAATTTTTAAACCCACATGCAGCTGCTATAATCCTGAATACCCCATCAGGTGGTAGTGGCTCCCCTTGCTTAGAGACAACAGCACATTATGGGTACAAGTTATTTGGTGCTAGCTGATCTCATTTCCAGAAAATAGTTTTAGTCATCTTTTCTAAACTACTGCAAACATAACCATATAGACTGAACACGGTATTTGTGAACAAAATACACTGACCTATTTCTATAAGTTGCACTATTTAAACAATATTTTTTGCCCCTGAAAATCTTTAAAATCATTCAGAACATATAATGGGTAATTTACATTAAAAGTTTAGATCTTACCTGCTAAAAATCACTGTCAAATTATAGTAACACCTGGATTATGAAAAAGGTTAAATAGCTGATCTTTGGCACTGTGATTCAATAGCTAAATAGAATTTTTACTAAGGAACTGCTTGAAGTGGTTGCTTTTGGGTTTATATTTTCTGCCTAGCATTTGCTGGGGATAACTTTTAGAAGAACAGTCTTGGAAAGTATTCAATGTGGTTTTTAGTTCTCTCCTAAGTGACTTAAATTAAATTCCTTAATCCATAACTCTAACTGTCTTTATCGTCTTCCTTACAACATGTAGAATAGGAATTAGTGCTCGTTAAAGTGGCACACAGGACTACACCTAAGTTACTAAAAAAAGGTGATGAGAACATTGTCTATAAGGTATTAGTTGGTGCAGACCTAAGAAGATGCCAGGGATCATAATCACAATTAACCCCTAGAAAATCCTGGTATACTGTGATGAGATTTCTCCTTGAGCCAGGTGTCATGAGCCCTTGGAGCTCCCATCCCCGTTTGGGTTTTGTCTTACAAATACCCATGGCTTAAAATGGTGGGAAAGACACCTCGGGTGGTGTTGGAAACAAAAAAGGTTTATTAACTTCCAAAATAACAAACTCTCTACCGAGAAAAAGCTGTGCCAGAAACTGGAGATACAAACCTCTGCTACACAACCCCCAAAATGCTACCAGGTTTCCTTAAGCAGTGCTCTTTATGGCTCCAGCGGGGCTTTGGCAGTTGTCCAATCCAGGTAGCTCCAGGGGTGGGGTGATGTCCAGGGAGTCCAATGAAGTGTCCCGGTTCAGAACATTTCCAAATTGGGAAAGAATGCTTGGGCTCCCCCACGCGCCCTGGGGAGCAAAGACAGCTCCACACCTCCTCCCGGTCGCAACAGATCTGAAAGATAGCTCTCAAAAAATCCATACTGTTTAAACCTTTGCACAGGACACTTTATTTACTAAATAAACCAGCACAAATCGTGAATCACATGATTTTCTCAGAAACGCAATCTGAGTCTTTTAATGTCTGAAACAAACCACTGAAAACCAGGGTTTATGGCAGATTTTCTAGCACAGATAGGGAATATGCTATAGAGTAACATTGAATAAGCTTGCTTTTATTTCCTTTTAGTATACATATAATGGATCAACTTCTCAACACATGCAAACTAGTCACTGAAATCAGGAAAACAGAAATCTATAACACTGCTGACAGGCATATATCTGTATGAGACCAGACAGGTACACCAGAAATAAATTCCACTTAAACTCCTTGAAAGGCTGTTGAACTAATTCAAATTTTCAGTGCTGGAGTTCAGAATATAGATTGCAAACCAAATAATATAAAAGCTTAAATAGAGAGATGATTTAATCTTTGTCTTTCAAGAGTGACCTTTGAACTTAATCTTTTCCAGGAACCATGACCTATTTTTATGCTATTTGAGTATTTTGTGGGAGTTGTACACTGTTCCCACTACTCATTGTGATTGTAATTGTCTGGTTTGAAACCCTGTCTTGACAATATTTTCTCCACTGGTTCAGACAGATAGACATGGAATTGTACCAAAACCAGACCAGACTTAGATATTGTTTTAGTGTGGGGCATTCCATCAAAATGCAGATATGAAAAACAGATCAGATGAATTACGTTTATTTTTTCCTACTCATTACAGGTATTGTAAATTGATTAGTTTGGATCTATATATCTCCAACACCAGTCTTAGATGAGATGAGATGAACACCAGCTAGAGCTGGTAGTCAAGGAACAGATAGATTTCACACAATGGTTCAACAAATGCAGTGCCTGATCTCTGTATAAGGCTGCCATAAGAGCTAAGAAACAAAAATCTAAGAACAAGGAAGCAATGAGAGATTAGCTAAAGCTGCCAAATATTTATCTGACATGAGTGCTAAGGTGCTTGTTTGTTTTGCCTTTCCTCCCCCATCCCTAAAAGAAATGACATCAGAGTTTGTAAGAGAGAAGTGAAGACTGCAGGCAGGCTTACACATGTTTCTACATGTGCATACAATGCATACCTTACAATGATTTATGATTCCAAAAAAATGACAAATGGACAGTGATGGCACATGTCATACACTGCTCAAAGGTTAGTGTTTAAAACTGTGCTTAATGTGAAGTGAATATAGGTCAGGGGTAGCTTAAGAATGGTCTTGAAAAGGAACATTAAGAGACGGTATTTAATGTGATAGAAAGGGCAAGACTCACAAAGATCTAAAAATTTCTGGTGACACAAAGTTATGAGAGTATGAAAAGTGTTCTAGTTTTGTGGAGACATACCACAGACCATGAATCAGAGCTGATGTGCAAGAAGAGCCTCAAAATTTAGATATAACCTGGAAGTAAATTAGTTATGTTACCCAATGCACAAGCAGGATAGTGAAGCTACCATCGTCAGAGACAGAGGTAAAAGAAGTCTGTGATGGGGAAGAATAAGGTTTTAAAGAGGTAATTTAATCTGTACAGGGGGGAAAAAAATCATAGTCAATGTTAAAAAATAGTCTCTATAGTTGTAGTGTTAATCCTGTACAAAAATGAAGACTTAGCAACGGTTCTCCATTATGGCATCCAGTTCTCCATTATGTCATCCAGAGGGAAGGGAAAAAATTGTCATCCAACCTACTACATAAATCATGAAAAACAGATGAATCACACGTTATAAATACCAATGAAAGTAGCCTAGACAATAATCTCAGGTGAAAATCTTCATGCTATAGAGGTGTAAGATGTAACTTCATTAATTAATAAAAGTAAAAAAAAAGCAACAGATCTGAAAGATAGCTCTCAAAAAATCCCACAAGTTATATTGCTGATATTTGTACTTGTCCAAAGAAAGTTCTAAAGTAATAACCGGGTAGGCAGGAAGAAAGTGGATGGAGGATAGAATATGCAGACTGAGAGAAACTAAGATTTCTTCATGGAGTTTCTTACTTCAATTCCTTGAACTCTTGGAAGAAGAAGAGTTTGCTGATGAGTCCAACACAACTGGCTTGCAGCACCAATTCTGGAGTTGGCAGAGTAAGCCAAGAGAAGACACTGAGAGATGGATTTGTTCATCCTTGACAAAAGAGGGCTCGTATCTTACAGTAATCAATAACTACCTAATGACAAACTATAAAGAAGACACAGCCCACTACAGCAATGCCCTGAACATTATCATGAACCTGGTTTGAGCATTGGAAATTCTGTCTCGAAAAGAAAAATAAATACTGAGTTTGGGCACACTCTGAAACAGACTTTCTAGAGATACTGTTGTATGTCTATCATTGCAGAGATTGAGAACTGCACTGGACACAGCTCAGAGCAATCTATTACTCCTGGATATGCTTTGAGTGAGGCATTGGACCAAAAACTTCCAGAGGTCCGTAAAAAAATCCATAATAGTGTGTGATTTTAAGAAAGAACAGGTTGTTTTTTTTTTCTTTTTCTTTTCCTTTTAGACTTAAATTTTGAAGATAGCTTATATTACAAGGCAGAGGCAGGACAGGCAGAAAGAGTGTGAAATTAACTGATTAGTATGGGGGGGTGCAGAAATCATGGCCGTGAAGAGTATGAGATTTTCTTCAGATTTCAGCAGGGTGAAGAGTGATTAAGTATTTTAAACTAGACCCATGAAGAGTAAATAGAAGCTTTCTACTGCTAAAAAAACAACTTTGGATCTACAATTTGTTAGTTTTATCTCAAGTTATTGCAGATATTAGCCTGATTTGGTTTTGATTTCTTTTTGAATTAAATAAATTTTAATTCATTTCTAGCTAAAATACATTACTTACAGGTAACCATTAGGCTTGTGACTAACAAGACTACATCTCTGCCTTTAGGTCTATTACTTTAGGAAAATTTCACCTGTGCATAACTTCAATTTTCCTAACTGCAGAAGGGAAACAGTGAAATAAACTTCCTTTGTAGTCATTGAGCTTTTCAGATGGTGAGAACTGTTGCTGTTTATACTGTGGATTCTGAAAAGGAATAAAGACAAATTTTTTCCAGTTCTCAAATACCTGAAAGTCCTTTGTCTGTCTCCCACAGGAAGACTATGTATGTTAGCTCCAAAGGAGCTTACTTCATGTCCTTTGGGTTAGTCATTTCTGCAGGTTTATTTGATGCACACAATGTTTTACAAGCTCTCAAGAAAAGCATTTCCTAGGAACATCAACAGAGAGGCTGAAATGGAGACTGCAGAGGCAACAGGCAGTACAAACAGGAAAGCACATGGGAAAAGGTACCTAGGGCTCAGCCATGTCCCTGTTAGGTCTTCCAGGTCCTAATGGCTAAGAAGCAAATAAAGACAGCTATTTTTAACAAACTATTATAAGCTTAGGATTTCTTGATTTAAATTGGACCTTCTATACAAAGAGAATTATCCTTTAAAAACAATCATACAATTAAAAAAACATACTTGCAGTGGCCCTTTAAGTTGCCAGCCAAATATCAATATATTTTAAAAAGTGAAAGATATTATAGTATTTTGAATGCTTATGATTATTATGCCTTATTCCATTTTATATATGGGTCCTATGATTTATTGACATCTCGATATAAATGGTTCTTTATTTTCTATTCATCCTAACCTTGGTCAAATAATACCACCCTACTTCTCTTCACAATATTTTCCTAATATCTCAGCTCATTTAATTCTATTGATCCACTGAAGAGTATAATGGCAATGAAACTGGAATTAATAGCACCTCCCTTCTCCAATGCTAAGAGCTTTCCTATTTAGTCTGTGGACCATCACACAAAATCATAAAAGTAGACAAAAAAGCAGACTGACCTTTATCAGCTACTATTGTGTTGCAAAATTCAGCAAAGCCCAGAACATCATTTTCAGTTTTATGGCTCTGTTTTCTTAAATAATAAGGGGAATGGAGGGGAGGAACTGACCCCTGTTCAGCATTTACTTAAGCAGAATTGGCATTAATAGAGTATTCTGTCAAAAATTCAAGCCCAGGAAAATGTATGGCTTTGTCCACAGCAGCAGCTATCTTAGTAGATTGCACTGTCACTGCTTCACACAAAGAGCATTGCAACACCATTAGTGGACATAAATAATGCACAAGCTCTTATGCAGTACTCAGCTAAGTGCATGGAAACCTTCGGCTCCTGTTGTCAGAAATTCAATGGATTAGTACCTAGATTTATTTTAAGTCTGTAAAGCACTTTGTTCTTGACAGCGTTCAAAGTAGAAAGAGTGCTATCCTGAATGTGCATCTTAATACTGTCATTCTTGTCTTTTAAGAACAGATGAAATATGGGATGCAATACTTCTTTTTAATATTTAAAAGTTTTCACCAAGTGGACGCAGTATACACATGCCTACACACACACACACACATATATACATATATGTATGTATATGTGTGTGTGTGCGCTAATAGACATAGGAACACAGTAACCCACGGTTATCTTATTGATCTGGAAATGCAAAAGATATACATGCAATGGAATGTTAGCAATGATGACTATTGCTACTATTGAAGATTATCAAAATAAATGCTGATAAACAAATATACTGCCTGGAACTATTTTTATTATTGCCTGGTTTACTTTGTAAATGAAATGTGCCCTCTGCTAGATTCCTATATAAATCTCACATTTACATTTCCATTGCAACACAAACATTCAGCTTCCAGAATGAGCATTGCTGAGAGGAGATCATATGGTTAAGTGAGATGATCATGAATATTTCCATGTAATTACTAATATCAAGAACTCAGCAAATCCTTTCTTACTACACATCGAATATCATTCTTGTGCAAGTTTATAGCAAAAAGCCAACTTCCCAGTTTAAAGCAAAGCAAAACAAGCCCCCCACACACACATACACACACAGAGAGAAACAAGCCACAGAAGTTTTCAAACCCATCATTGAAACGCATATGAATTATGTTCAAGAAACTGCTTCACAGCAATAGAGACTGTGGGGTCTATTTGCCTCTCGATGCTCTGGAGAGTTAAGCATGATAATCCCCCATGCATCGAGAGGATAACAGGACCCTTTGTGTAGATTAAGAGCAGTTTTCTATTGATATCAGGGTGGTAATGCAAGAACAGCAATATCTCATGTGAAGGTCAATCTTTCACAATGCCACTAAGACATAAAATCTTCGTTTGAAATAATAACAGTTACCTTTTCTCTTTGCCTGCATGGTCCATGAATTTCCACACAATTCATTGAACCAGCAGTCAATGAACTATTCAGTATTGAACCCAGTGATTTAAAAGTCACAGTATGTGCACCATTAATGCCCATTTGGAAAAAAGAAAATAAAAAAAAGTCACATTTCCGAAATCTTGGTAAGATTTGAAATATGCTAAAATCAGATTGCAGTAAATATCAATCTTTGAAACAAAAAATCAGAATTGTTGGTTGCCAACCTTATGATAACTGTAGCAATCCCCCTCCTCATTGAAGATAAAATTAATTGTTTCTTCCTTTAAGTACTGGAAGATATATGAGACTGTCTATTCAGTATGCAAAATTCTCCACCAGGTGCAAAGCTGTTGTAGTGTATACAATCTCATGTTCTACAGATTGCAAGAAAACTTCTGTTAGAGCTGTTCCCC
The DNA here is from genome assembly GCA_013400315.1 of Bombycilla garrulus. Taxonomy (NCBI): domain Eukaryota; kingdom Metazoa; phylum Chordata; class Aves; order Passeriformes; family Bombycillidae; genus Bombycilla; species Bombycilla garrulus. Next base: position 113,812 of record VXBU01008272.1, read on the forward strand.
AAGTCCTCTCTACCTCACAGAAGCAAGCTCTTTTTGAAGAGAAAAAAGAGATACAGGAGAGAAGAAAACAGTGGATTAGGGAGAGAAGAGAGAGAAAGAGAAGAGGCGACAAAAATGGGGGAGGAAGGAAGGAAGGAAGGAAGGAAGGAAGGAAGGAAGGAAGGAAGGAAGGAAGGAAGGAAAATTTTGTTTCTGACACAGCATTACTACGGCATGAAACATTCATTTGGCTTTAGTTATTTTTCAATATATATTCTTTAAACACTTCCACTTGCAGCTTGACAATGTTGAAACTTGCAGCAGACGTGTGCCTCTAAAATGCCGGCTGTGCTCATTGAACGCAGCCGCGGCAGGTACCGAGCAGCGCCGAGCAAGTTTCCGAGCCACGATCAATAGGTGGCGCTTTTCCCCTTTCTCATTTCCTTCGGCTCCTACTCTGCTCCTATGGAAAAACTGCTTTCAGAAGTAATTTTAAAAAACTTGTATTACTTTTTTAAAACTTTCATCGCTTGTGAAAAAAGGGAATTTTTTTTCATTGAATAGGCTCGTTTTTTGCAGTTCTACTCCAGAGACGACCAAAGCAGCATGACTTACGGGATCAATGACATTGGTGCAGAAATTTCTATTTTCCAAAATTATAATAAAGTTGATCCTATGGTTGGTATCATTCTTAATTGTTTGGTTTGGGGTTTTTTTGTTTGTTTTGTTTTGTTTGCTTGTTTTTCTAAAATACAAAAAAGTCTCGCTTTCACAGAAAATTACCTTTTATGACTTGGCCACATTACTGCTGATCTGATTAGAGTTTTTAAGCATTTAAATTAAAAAAAAAAAAAAAAAAAAAAAAAAAAATTATTGTTTGAAATTTT